>JAGFPH010007123.1:12935-24998 GCA_018207615.1 Philaenus spumarius | reverse complement strand
ACTTCCCCTCCTAAGTTTAGGCGGAGCATTGTACAGTCAACCCTAGTTATGTTGGCTTACAGTATTTACTTTATGTTATCGATACATTTTAAATAAAACATGTACTAAACACGCTTAAAATACGATTTAAATTAAAGGCTATTTTATAACTTATAAAGTAGTTTATTATAAATTTACTATAGATATAAGTAAATAGAAAAATAGTATATATTTACATTACATTAAATAATTTACTGTCCAACTCTTCAAGTAGTTTCTTATGAATTTAGTATAGATATAAAAAAACAAAACAATATATTTACATTACATTAAATTATTAACTGTCCCGCTCTTCAATTCAGTTAATTATTATAAATTAACTATAGATATAAGAAAAAGAAAAACATTATGTTTACATTAGGCTATTACCTGATAATATTGGTTGCGCTTATTTGCAAGCGATTTGTGGACAAACCAAACATCTGACTGAAAAATGTTTGAAATAAAATATGTAGATCAACTAATTTTCTACAACTTTGCCGCTGGAAGATTCTTTCTACCCTAAAAATATAAAAAGTTTACGCTTTACTACTTTTTCATGTCCCGATTTAAAAAATCGAAGTATTTCTTATTGTATAAATTCCTAACATTTACTAAACTGGAAGATATTTATACTGTTAGTTGCAATATATCACGCAGATTACAAATATATAAAATTTGTCCTATTTAAATAATCCTAGTACTGTGCAGAAGCTTGTAATTGAAAGCGCGTCCAATACTAAAAATTGCTCGGCGGCCCTATAATCGATGGATTTGACACAGACTGTATTTTTCTTACAAAACGACAAAGACTGGTGTTGGAGGGAGAAGGGCATTACTGCTTCTGCGCAAACCACGCGCCATCCTAAATGGTACTACCTATACCAATCTTGCAACAATTTTTAATATATTTGAGTCATAACTTCCCATGCTACTCTTCAATTTGCTTTTCTCCCGATGGTAAGAAAACAGCAAAGATATTTGTTTTACAGTAATTTGCATATACATCCAACTCCGCTGATATTTTTCGCCAAGCATCTAATTTCGTACTTTTGATAAAATTTTAATTATTTAGAGGATCCCAAAGAATGGATTCGTTTCTATAGGATTCTATTAATTTAATTTGCTTCTGAGCAATCCATACTTAATCAATGAATACCGGTATATTGGAAAACAATAATCAAACGCGCGCTAAACACGACAAACCTTTCACGCTCTCGTCCAAATATGTTCGGCGAACATTCAAGTGTTCTTTAAAATACCGAAAGGAGATGGATCGCTGCGCCCACGCGTGCGACCCGTGCAAATATGACGAATTCAATGCGAGCGCCGCGCAGCGCGTAAGTGTGTACGTACTTTTACAATGCTTTGTAAACAGTAAAATGGACTGTTATTAAGACCCCTGTAATTTGTTAAACCTGTGTCATTTAAAAAAGATGGTACATTTTATAAGTTCATCATGAAAAATAAATTATAAAACATAATTGAAATATATATAAATATGTTCCTTACCCACCACATCGTCTGATGCCGTCATCTGTTACAAGTGCTCTAAATTTTTAATTTTTCTCCAAAATGGACTCTTGGCCACGCCTCCAGGCTGTCAAGTTTCCTTTGAAATTTCCCGTAACCTTCTTTTGATTTCAGGAAGAATAATCCGGTCTATGAAAAAATTGCTGTGCTTCTCACAATCTGTTCCAACTTTGATTCTTTTTTAAAAATTTTCTGTTTTGATTTGAATTTAATCTTTCTTACAATTCCAATGGAATGAATGCGTTTGTCGAAAATTTTGTAAATACGGACAATACTATGTGGGTTATTGTGCAGGTTTCATCATTTGGATTTAGTAAACTGCCAGTTTTGAAAGATCGGTTGTCAATTAAAAGATTGTCTGCAGATGCATGAGCCGGTAAATCACAGGAATTGTCAGGAAGTTCATCAATGCAGTTGGGACACTTGAATTTGTTATTTGTGGCATGCAAAGAAAATATTTATTAGTCTTTGGAATAAATTGTGTTTAAGTGTTCTTTAGAACAGATGAGGTACGATCCATATGGGACTAGACTATGTCAAAAAGGTAATTTAAAAATTTAATTGTCAACCAAAAAGCCCCATATATATATATATATATATATATTACAACGGGCAGGACCCGTGTAATTCCGGAAATTTCAATTTTTACAAAACTTTTTTTAAAAGCGATATTTCTAGGCCAGCATGGAATCTTGATCGTATGTAGTGCAACCTTCAACAAGTTGGGGCGAGCGGGGCGTTATCTACGAAAGCGACTGTTGAACCCTGACTTGTCCAGAAATGCAAAAGGAACTTAGCCTCTAATTAATGATTTCTTCGGGAATACCAGGATCCAGGAATATTGTGTATTTGGGTTTTCCTAAAGGAAACACATTACGCTAAACACAGGTGTGTCAGCCATGCAATTCCCAAATCGTAATTTTAAATAATGCTTACGTGATTCAAGTCTAATGTTAAGGGAAAGTTTCAAATTTTTTCAAAAGCCAGAAAGAAAGGTGTTTTTGGTTTAATAAAGAATAGACCTAAAAGAAAGGTGAAATAAGAAAATAACGAATTTTCAATATTATAAGAAGTTAGTTAAAATCGTCAAGTTTAATTGTCATTTAATTATAAAAGAAATAAAGTTAAGTAAAATTTAATCATAACAAGTATTTGTAAAAGGAAAGTTTTATAGGAAAATCAAAGAAAAGTTTAAATATTATTACAGGAAAAATGGTGAGAGTTTTCACACCTTAGAGTCAAGATAAATAAGAAAATTAAAGTTTTAAAGATTATAATAATTAAAGTTAAAGTAGTAGAGTATAATAATGTATGTAAACCCAGTATACCAAATAAATTTCGGGAAATTAGTTAAATAAAAAAACAGAAAAATCGTAACTTTTATAACTCCAAGAAAGACAAAGGAAAATTCACAAAATGGCGGCTATTACATAATTTTGCAAAGGACTACAGAATAGAAGAAAAAAAAATTGCGAGTTGGAAAAACTGGAAAACTTTCCCGGAAAACGTAAGGAGAAAGGCACGTGCGGGCCTCGCGTGAGAACGCGATGTCGTACGAACACCACTCGAATTCGTAAAGGAAGAGGAAAATTCAAGGAACCAGAAAAGCTCACTCGCTGGAAAAACAACGCCGAAAGGAGTTAAAGACAAAAGAAGGAGAACAATAGTGGTTATACAGAGATAACAGGCTAGAAAGGGCGCGGAATTATCGGCCAATCAGAAACGAGATATGGCAATACCAACCTAATAGGGAAGTTAATTAACAAAAACAATAGAATGAAGTAGATAAAAAGTAAAATAGAATAATAAAAATAACTTGGAAAATTTATGGAAAATTGAGGGAAACTATCTGGAGAAGAAAAACTCCGGAAAAATCAAAGTTAATGAATAAAAAAAACGTAACAGATCTAGTGGAAATGGACACTATATAAGCAAATTTACTATAAATTATAGTTACCTATATATTACGTGAATTTTTGCGTCATGTGACTTAATTTGGTCTTCTGCTCAAGACGCTTTTCGGGGCCGTAGTCCCATCATCAGTTGGTAATTAGATCACTCCGTTGGAGGTCGTTATACAATATAAAAACACAAACACAATACATAAAATTTTATATTTTACATATATGTTATATTATATATACAATATATAATTACCAACTGATGATGGGACTACGGCCCCGAAACGCGTCTTGAGCAGAAGACCAAATTAAGTCGCATGACGGAAAAATTCATGTAATATATAGGTAACTATAATTTACAGTAAATTTATTTATTGAAGTGACTTGGATACTATTAATATGGAATTTAAACTATATAAGCGCGGGTCACGATGTCCTGAGACTCTTCATACTCTTCAGACTCTTACGAATTATAAATCTTCAATGTAGAGTACTTGTCACGCTGGACTCTTCAATTTTTACTCTCTTAGATAAATTGGACTTAGAAATTTTTACTACGTTTAACATAAATGAAAAATTAATATCAGTTATAAATTATCAGTTTTTACTACAAGTTACTACAGTTCACTAGTGAGAGAAGTTGCGATGTTCATCATTGGTCAATATTAGTCAAATGATATTGAAACTACGAGGACTTCAATGAAGTAGTAAATCGACTTCATTATTGGAACTTCAGGAACTAGACTGGCGAGCCTATAGGACATGAATTGTTAATAACGCTGGAACGGAACGAGCGAATCCCAGACACCAGGAAGACATCTCTAACCATCAATCACCTGTAATTCAGCCAAGTAAAAGTTTAAAATCAACACGACTACAAGATCACGGCACGCTGTACAACTGCAATAGACTTCAGGAACGAGAGCAACTCAACCCTGCTAGCCAACCTGCAGCATCCAAACAACATCAGCACCGTTAAAGGCGGCCAACTTAAGCGTCGCTAAAAGGTCTGTGAAAAGCGTACTTACGATACTGCCCCCTATAAATTTGCCTGATTAGCTTCAATTAAATTTATTAAATATACTGGGTTAGGTAGGATTATAAATATATTGTTTTCTTGGTGTACATTTTAAAATAAAAGTCGTAGTAATTAATAAATTGTTTTAAAATTAATTAAATTCAAGTAATAAAATAAATTGAATAATTAAATTTCATAAACGAAAAATAAAATAAAGATAATAATTTAAATAATTAAAATCAATTATCCATTATTATAGAAATACAAATGTACAAAGTATAGAGGAAAAAGGAAGATCAAACAACAGCAAAAACAGTTTAAACTGACGCAATCGGACGATCACCCCACTCACAGTCCGACTCGTCGGAAGTTGGAAGTCGGATCATCTTGTAGTCTGATCTGGGACTCCGATTTGTACGATCATCCAACTCGTCGTCCATCAAGCCCATTCGCGTTCCTACATCGGACATCGGACATTGAATCGGACAGTGTATGGCTAGCTTAAGGGAATAATCTCTGGAACTACTGAACCTTCTGAAAAAATAGAGAAGCTACTAATAAAAAGCTACACTATCCCTGAGTAACATAGGCTAGAATTCCTATTGATAAAAACATTTGTTATTTCAATATTTGTAAATCTAGTCGGAACAAATTCACAGGATCAAGTTGGACGTTAAACCCATACCGTCTAACAGCTGTAATACCAGTAAATAAGCAACATTATGAAAACTAAAAATCGACAATTGAAAGATGAAACTTATATCATTCAAAGATGTGCACAAAAAACATAAAACTATGTGTGTATGTTGCCGTTAAGGCAGGCGAAATAAATTAAACGTAATTTTAGGTTAGGCCTAGACTGACGAACCGACTTCTTGAATGTATTTACATTCATTACCATAGCAACCAATTGAATAACATAACAGATAAAACAGTTATTTCGGATGTCCAGCTTAGTACAAAATAATAATATTTTGGCCTATACTGAACAACACATGTTTCAACACACACAAACCAATAAAAACTTGCGTTAGGGAATTTTAAATAAGAAAAAACTATGTTACATACTATTTAAAAGTAAATAAGTCATATTATAATTTAATAGTAGGCCTATTTATTTATAACATACGGTAGGCTAATTGATGGTGAGTAACCAATATTAACAGCTGATTTCAAAATATGAAACAATTATTTGTACTTCTAACTTTTTTGGTTTGGTTTTCGATAGACATGAGCCTTACTGGTTCTTTTGACCTTTATTATAACTGCTGTTATAAAAGAATACGAAATAATTTGATTCGAACATTTAACATTATTTACCATCTTAGTTTTGAGGTTATTATTAATCCTACACCTTTATTTATTATAAATAAAACATAACATATGTTTTTAGAAGGTTCCATCGGGGGTTGGTGTGCGGAGCAAGCAGAGGTCTCCCCTAGTAGTCCAGGATCTGAAGGGGGTTGAGTATGCATGGAAAGCCTGACGCGATTTTATTTCTGATTATTGTTATACGCACTATAGTGATCATGAAAAGCCATGTTGTCGCCCCCCAGCGTGGTCGACATCGCCGGGGGGAGGGGGGAGTATGGTGAGGTCGCCGTTTATTAAAACGCTTATAACTTGAGAACCGTTCAAGATAAAACATTGAAAAAAGCGACAATTTACTCCATAAAATATGAGCTTTAAAAAAGGTTATTACGTTTATAGTCGTAGGGTCTATAGTTGTTGGTTTATGAGTAAAGAGCATTTTTCAAAAATGTAAAAATTGTGATTCAAATAAGAAAACCAATAGTTTTGTACTAAGAAAATCACTAAATAGGTCAAATATAGACATTTAAGTTATTAAAAGTTCTTCAATAAATTTAAGAAAGCATGTTGAACAGTTAATGCTACTGTAGATGTGTTTTATACGTAGCACTAATATATACAAGTGCTCCGCGCGCGTTACCAGCGACGAAAACCCCACATTTTAAACTTTGTTCTAGTTTTTTTCTAATGTTTAGTATGAAGGACTGGTTTGACAAAAAAATCATCCAATCCTTTTTTGAAGAACAGTAAATTTACCACAATTTAAAATGAAAATCATCTTCCTGAGGGTAATACTTTTCGATTTGCAACCATTCAAATTTCAAGCAAATTTTCAAAATTTTCAAAAATTATTAGTTTTTAGATAGCATTTGTGTTTTTTTTTTACCGTGAAACAAGGAGTTTTCAGAAAACTGATAAGGACTAACTTTAAACTAGAGAAATGTAACTTTAATATGTGACCAAAATGGAATTTCTACCATGAATAGCTTCTGAGATACAGCTGTTTGAATTTCGGGTACACTTCCAAGAAATAAATAATATTATGGAATGTAAAAAAAAGTAGGTGAAAATTTAAGTTGTTAGTACTAGGGTACAGTTACATACAATAACATCAAATTACATTACATTAAAAATAAAAAAAAAATTATATTTAGAAAAATAAAAATGTTACACAACATAATAAATACCTAAATATTATATCCGGCACCTCTTTGAAGGGCCTGCGATTGAGGTAAGTTCTTTGTCTAATTCACTGCCCTTTCCTCCTCGGATGGTTGAAACTTGTCAACATTGAAAAGCGGAACCACGCAAACGCTCTCTAGTACAGTCAAATTAGGCCCAAACTGAAGAATAAAAAAAGTATCATTGCTTGAAGTTGTTCATTGCCATTTGCTCTAAATGTGGTAAAAAGTCTTCTCCGTTATAGCGTCGGGTTTGAGGGTGGGAGGGAAATGGGTAAAAAATGTGTGTTTTAAAAGTTTTTTTAGGACGTATTATTAAAACATCACACCCTAATGTTAGTTATGCGCTAAATCGCCAAGAAATTGTCAATTTAAACACGTTTTCAACCAAACCTAGTGAAATACCTTACTTTTACCCCTCCAAATCTCCCAAACTATTGATCGTAGCAAAAAACCAGTCCTTCATACTAAACATTAGAAAAAACTAGAACAAAGTTTAAAATGTGGGGGTTTTCGTCGCTGGTGGCGCACGCGGAGCACTTGTATATATTATAATAGTGCTTCGTATAAAACACCTCTACAGTAGCATTAACTGTTCATCAAGCTTTCTTAAATTTATTAAAACACTTTTAATAACTTAAATGTCTATATTTGACCTATTTAGTGATTTTATTAGTACAAAACTATTGAGTTTGTTTATTTGAATCACCATTTTTGTTCATTTACCAATAAAAATGCTCTTTACTCATAAACCAACAACTATACGACTATAAACGTAATAACCTTTTTTAAAGCTCATATTTTAAGTAATATATTGTCACTTTTTTCAATGTTTTATCTTGAACGGTTCTCAAGTTATAAGAATTTTAATAAATGGCGCCACCGCCATATTCCCCCCCTCCCCCCGGCGATGTCGACCACGCTGGGAGGCGACAACATATCTTTTCATGATCACTATAGTGCCTATAAAAATAATCAGAAATAAAATTGCGTCAGGCTTTCCATACATACTCAACCCCGTTCAGATCCTGGACTAGTAGTAAATAAAAGGTACGGGGAAATTTACGGTTACAACATCTTTAAATCTGTAATTACTGAATATCCGTCTACCCATTAATATACAAACAGAATAACAAGATTGCGTTTAAGTGGCTTGATCTCGTTTAGGTTAATCCGCAGACCTTATTCCCAATAAAACTTTGCAAATTTCTCGCCTTCGAACCAGTTTTTAAATTATGAGGAATTTGGTAAATTATTCTAAGTGGTGTAACGGATCCAGTATGCAGATGAAGTTGTATTTATAAAATATTTAGACCGCGATTCTCGATGTCGATTTGGCAAAATCAAAACTACAGCACTTTACTGAGTGGAACCACGAAATTTGAATGAGTAAATTCCTTTATCGCCATCATCTGATTACGTAGCTACGTACTATATTACATTACAAACTCGTTTTAATACATGAAATCAATTATTATAATTTATTAGTAGGGACTAATTTCTTGTTATTAGAAATGGTAAACAAAATACATAATGTATTTTCTATATAGCCAGGTCGAAATCTATCCAACGCCAATTATTGCAGACTTCTACCTCGACAAATAATACTAACTTTGGCCTTACTTTATCGTTTAAGGCTCTTCTTTACCTAAAAGAAAACTCCCGAGTGTACAGTATGATTTCAATGCAAAAGGCCTGACTCAAGCCGCAAAATCGATGAAACATGCAATCGTAATACCGTGTTTCAGATTCTATTTAAAATTAATAATCTGGGAAACTACTTTAACTTATAAGAAGGCTTTATATTTTTTACGTGTTAGCTTAAAATATGGAAATTATTGCTTAAAACTCCCAAAAAATGAGTTAAAAATAATCGATGTTTACTCATTTAAACTGTTGATTAAAAGGAGTTGCCGGCGATTTCTTTCAATTATGAGATATAAGACAAAAGCACAAAGCCTTTAAGAACAATTTAAGATGTTTCACAACTTTTTAGGTTGAAAAACGGCGTCCGAAACACGGTAATACGAAGTGCATATTTTTGCTGTTTTACGCAAGATATAGAAGACCCTTAATTCATACAAATTTATTCATTTAGAATTTTTTATACCATCATTCAAATAGTTTAATTATTATTACAGAAAATATTTTACTTCACTAAAAAAGACCCACATTTTGGTAAATAGTTATCGAAAATAACTATAACAAACTAGAGATATTAACTATATAAATAACCAATGAGCTTGACTTGTGAGAAAGTAACTTAGATAAAATAAAACCTGAACACAAAATCTCACAATACGTTTACTAACCTCAAACGCGTTTCTACGACAATGTCGCCATCCTCAGTGATGCGGACTACAGTAACCAAACTATAACTAATAACCTACCTTTTTGGGTAGGTTTTTGATTAAGTGTACACATGAGCCTTACTAGTTCTTTTAACCTTTACTAGGGGCTCTGCTACTAGGGGCTCGGCCTTCGGCCTCAGATGGCTGCTTCGCTTCTCTCGCAGTTGGAAAAATCTCTAAAGAATCTCGTTAATCTTTGGCTCGTTTGTACATAGGTTTGTAAAATTATGAAACCAGGCTTAAATATATTAACAATAATTACAAGATTAATTATAACCTCAAATACATGATTTAGAAACGTGAGGGGCTTTCATTACGATTTTAGTCCTAGATCTACTATCTTCTATTAACTAAAGTTTTGAAACCAGGCCTAAATATAGTAAAAATTATTGCAGGATTAACATAACCTCAATACTATATTTCAGAAATGAGCCAGGCCTATATTACAAAATTGACTATTAGAATTTATCCATTTTTACCTTTTTTTTTCGACAAAATAAATTGTTAAATCAGGCCCAATTTATTCTAATTCCAACGTGCTAAAACAGTATAAATTAGCTTGTTTTTTAACATTAATTAAAAACTATCCAATGAACAGCTGATAAAACAGTATAAATAGGCTTGTTTATAAACACCTGTTTTGATCGCTTTATTTACTATTTCGGTTGTTATTTTGTAACCAGCATGGCAACCCATAAGACCCTATGTTAAAATTTTTCAACTTT
Source organism: Philaenus spumarius (assembly GCA_018207615.1). Classification (NCBI taxonomy): domain Eukaryota; kingdom Metazoa; phylum Arthropoda; class Insecta; order Hemiptera; family Aphrophoridae; genus Philaenus; species Philaenus spumarius. Next base: position 14,960 of record JAGFPH010007123.1, on the reverse strand, counting down.
TAAATTAGATTTAAAAAAAAAATTGCGTTCTTACACGAAATACAACTATATGGGTGTACTTAAAAATGAAAACTATACCTAAATACAAAATTTCTTTGAATTCGTTAGAGCTGTTTTCGAGATCCGCGACAGATACATAGATACAAACAAAGATAGGCACAAGAATCGCTCATTTAAAGTAATAGGATTAATAAACAGTATCAGTTAACTGACACAAACTTTCTCCCAACTTACTGTAGTCAAAATAATATTGTTTTTAATCATTTTATTTACTACTTTTTAGAACAAAACAAAAAAATAATATTCTACCTACGTCAATCGTATAAAAAAGTTATTGTCCCAGGCGGGATTCGATCGCGCGACCTTTGAATTACTGGCCGTCCTCGCTACCGTTGTGCTACCCCGTGCGGCCGTCGCCGTGAACCTAGATTGACAACATAAACTTGTTTATTTTTTAACATTTTCCCATAATTATGAAACGCCGAAGTTTTGATAAAAGCGGGTGGTGTCATTTTGTTTGGCATCTTAAGCACTATAAATACTGAAAATTTGATCAAAATCGTTGGAGCCGTTTTTGAGAAATTTGCATTTTTGTCGTTTTTTATTGGTTTTTTGGGGTAAATTACCCTTAAAAATTAAAAATTCCAAAAAATGAAAAAAACGCCTGGAGATATTAGGGTTTAGTACCTACATACCAAATTTCATGAAAATCGGACCAATAGTGTCCCCTCTGGTCGTGTATACATACTGACACACTGACAGACAGACACCACGTTAAAAACACTTTTTTGGGTTCAGGGAGCACCAAAACAAAAAATTCCACTAAAAATATTTTTGGGTTCAGGGAGTACCAACACAGATAATTGCACTAAACAATTTTTTGGGGTTCTAGGAGCACCAAAACAGATAATTCAACTGAAAATTCAAATTCGAACATTTTTACGAAAACAATACTTTCTCCATATACTACGTATAGGGTGGAGAAAGTAAAAAACTATCCAATGAACAGCTGATAAAACAGTATAAATTGGCTTGTTTATAAACAGCTGTTTCGATCGCTTTATTTACTATTTCGTTGTTATTTTGTAACCAACATGGCAACCCATAAGACCCTATGTTAAAATTTTTCAACTTTTAAATTTGATTTTCTAAAAAAATTTCGTTTTTACACGAAATACAACTATATGGGTGTAGCCTACTTAAAAATCAAAACTATACCTAAATAGAAAATTTCTTTGAATTCGTTAGAGCCGACAGATACAAAGATAGATACAAAGATAGATACAAGATTTGCTCATTTAAAGTAATAGGATTATAGCTCTTGTTATAAAATATACGAAATAATTTGTTTTAAACATTTAACATTATTTACCATCTTAGTTTTGAGGTTATTATTAAAACCTACAACTTTATTATAAAGAAAACATAACATATGTTTTAGAAGGTTCAATCAGGGTAGGCGTGCGGGCCACGCAGGGGTCTCCCCTAGTTTTATAAAAATGTTGATTGGTACGGCTTTGTATCTTAATCAAATTATATACATTTTAATTCACTTTTTCTCTGCATTTGAATTTTTAAAAAACGTACACTGTAAAAGTTGCCTGAACGACTTTACCATGTTTAACGGATATTACCAAAAACCACAGTAAGTGAATACATATATATTAGCTTAATGTTTTGGTTTCTCAAAGATTCAAATTAGAATGGCACCCAAATGGCAGAGTTTCCAAAAACTATTTCACGTTTTGAACAATCGCTCATAACCGTTTTGAAAAACAATGATGAAAGACAATCCAAGTTATCATTAAAGCAATTTGTGTTACGTTACTAGTAAACCCCTGTGAAAAATCACAGGTAGATTAGTTACATACACGTCAGAAATACATAATTAAAATAAATATAGTTTAAAAAAACTAAAAAAACACGCTTTTAGAGCATATCAAACTAAAAAGTTAAAAATAATTTTTCAAATAAGCTTAAAACAATAATAAACGATAAATACTAGCATTATTGTAAAAAAAGCGT
>JAGFPH010007122.1:44728-55933 GCA_018207615.1 Philaenus spumarius | reverse complement strand
TTCTTGGTAAGTACATATTAGGAAATAATATTAAAATGTATCATGTGGGGGGGGGGGGGGGGGGTCCGCAAAGTTGGCAAGTTTTTAGGTGGGGGTCCGTGGTGGCCTGGACTTTGAGAACCTCTGTATTATAGCATACATTAGTTTTATAACTCATATTTAAAAAAAATCAACTTCATAAGAAATTAGAATAATAATTAAAGTTGTAAACATAACCCCAATGTATAAACTACGCTGGGTTTGTTTACGTATTACAGATGATGGGTGAAATCAGCTGTTATATTATATTTTACTCACGTATGTACGTAAGGATGTACTCTTGCTTTTATAGGAGTTGATTATTTCTCGAAGGTGCGTTTTACGTGGCAACGCCCTATCTCTCCCTTAATTATTACTTAAAATGAATGATTCAAACTTCATTTTATAGCTTATGTTTGCCGCTATTGACGAAAAATATACAGATAGCTTAAAATTAATGTTTTTGTTAAAACAATTTATAAAACAAGCTTCCACATTAATGTTTATATGATTCCCAATGAAAGGCGCCATCTATTAACAATATGTTTAACTAACAGTCATGGCAGCTGTTAGTTTTGTTTACATTCTATATGCAAGTGAAATCTATCACGCAAATCAATTCAATTTAATCAATGTAAAGTGTTATAAATAGTTATAAACTAATATTTATAAACCAACGTAAATACATGGATTTAAAATCAAAGTATTAAATCAGGAAAGTACTCCTAACTCGCGAAATATACGCACGAGTCATCTAGTTAATCTAATTTTATAAATTTCAAGGTGAACAACAGAATAAACTTTGAACACAAAATCTGACAACTAATACGTTTATTAACGCAAACGCGTGTCTACGACAAAGTCGCCATCTTCAGTGATGCACGAGCTGCAATAGTCAAACTATAACTACTAGTTTATAGTTTATACAAGATGCACGATCTACAAAAGTCAAACTTTAACTTGTATAAACTATAAACTAGTACTTAGGCCTATAGTTTGACTATTGTAGCTCGTGCATCACTGAAGATGGCGACTTTGTCGTAGACACGCGTTTGCGTTAATAAACGTATTAGTTGTCAGATTTTGTGTTCAAAGTTTATTCTATCAAGTATATCTTCTTACAAGTCAAGCTCAATATTTATTTGTAAACAACAGTGTTAATAAGACAAAAATAAAGCAATATTTCCGTCTGTTTTTATGATTTATTATCCTTAAAAAAATTAACTGAACAAGTAAAGAGTGCCTCAGTACAAATAATTCGACCACGCAGCTGGACCGCTGACGTGAGTTGAGCAAATTTCCAAAATTAAGTTTATATGCCTATGTTTTAGGGTTTCAACCAACAATTTGGGGAATAGGTCTACTCACGAAGGCGTTGAACAGCTGTTTGTGTGTACGCAATATATTAGTAGAATTTGTGTGCGCCTAGAGGCCTTGCGAGTTTGCACCACTTGGCTTCGAACCGGGTACTTTTATGGTATTTTACGTTTTGGTCGATTTTGGGGAAACCAAGCGAGCTACAAGGTCGCGTAAAAAAACAAAATGTGCAGAATAACAACCTACATTTATATTTTTAGAAAAAACTCTAAAAAAAATCATTCTCGTAGTAAAAATCTAAAAAAAATAGTTACTTCCGGTCAAAAAACGTACTTCCGGTTGTTGGATTTTTTGGCTAACGAACTCGTCCGAGCGACATAGACAACCAACACGTGTACCAAATTTGGACAAAATCGGACTTAAAATGCGGCCGCTAGAGTGCGAACACATATATACATATATATATATATGAATTTTAATGACACCCCAAAACGTGTTCTGGGGACCATGATCGGTGCTCATTTGCTACTCCCGACCTTGGATCTCACCATAAGGGCTACTGCAATAGCTCATTGTTCCTACGGAAATTCGCTAATAAAGCAATATTTCCGTCTTTTTTTATGATTTATTATCCTTAAAAAAATTAACTGAACAAGTAAAGAGTGCCTCAGTACAGAAAAGGTCCTCCTGTATTAGTTAACTGATCATATCTTTCTTCACATGCTCTGGGTGATTTGTTTGATTCGGCGTTGCGGGAGCGCGTGTCAGTAGTAAGTGTGCAGCGTTGTTGACTTCTTCAAAGCATGTCTCATTCATGTTCGATGGGATTTAGGTTTATATACTGTGCTGGCCAGAGCAAAACTTCAATCAAGCCAATCGACAATCGGAGCCGCAGTGTGTTGAGTGGCATTGTCGTGCATATGACGGATATGAGAAACCATCTCACCAGCACAAGGACGAACCACAGGTTCAAGAATGGGTTTTCGCTACGTCCGTGCGTTTACGAATCTATCCGGGAAAACGAAGTCAGTTCTTCCATCAACGCTGAAACCCGTCCATACCACAATGGTACCTCCTCTGTATGAGTGAACCTCCTGAGTGGCTATCAACCTTTCGCTGTTTCCAGATAGCCTCCAAACTCTTACTCTATAACTGTCAGTATGAAACATAAATCGAGATTCATCTGTGAATAGCACTTTAGACCAATCCAAGTGCTTGTTCTGCCCATGTAATTCGAGCAACGCGATTTCCACGACACAAATCTGGGACTCTAATTGGCCTTCTAGAGCGAAGACCCGCTTATTGTAAACACCCTCGAACTGTTTCAGGATGAACATTCTTGAACATCCTTAACATTTATTTAAATAAGCTAATTGCTGGGCCTGATGATTGACAATTTAAAAGTATCCTTTTTAAAATGCGTCCTGATATCGATTTTCTTTAGTGTCCATGAGTGTTCTTAAATTAATAAATTCTTAAATATAATACCATCAACTCCTATAAAAGCAAGTGTACGTCCGTGAGTAACAAAATATTATAGCGCAAGGTTATAAACATTGTTTTACTCATTATCAAACTTATAACAGCCAGCATCTGTAATACTACGTTCAACAACTAATGTGAACCATTTAAGAATATGTTTATAACTTTTAGGTTAAGTTTTGTGTTGTTAGTATTAGGAATAATTATATACCGGGAGTCCCACGAAGAGGTCCCTATTTTTGAATTGATTTGACAGACGTATAGAGCGCGCTATAGACTTGAAATTCTACAGTCGTGACTAACACATATGTAAAAGAAATACCCCTGAGTATCAGTTAATTCTGACTGATCCAAACAAAATGGCGGAAAAACAAAAAACAACAAAATCAGCAATCGTATTTTAAGGGTAAACCTACTTTTATTTAGAATAGGAACAGCTACAGCTGTTTAGACTATTTTAAATCTATCAGCTGACTGCGTGTATCCACAACAATGAACATATTTGGTAATAAACATTGGCATTTGTTATTAAGTTGCATTGTAAAGTGTCTTATGTACCATGCCGTTTTCAACTGAGCAAAAAGTGAAATGTTGTTCCTGGGCTATTGCCTTTGAAAATGATTATGAAGCAATAAGGTGTTTTAGGGAAAGGTACCCAGGTGTAGTTCCACCGTCAAGGAAATCTATTCGTAAGTGGAAGACTATCCTACTAGAAACGGGGTCAATACAAAAAAAATACCATAGATCCTCCAACATAGAAAATGAAGAAATCGTATGTGCTGCTTTCATGGAATCTCCAAATACGCCTAATTCAGTAAGAAAGGTGGAATCTGCTACAGGGATACCGAAGTCATCTGTCCAAAGGTATGCCAAAAAGATCAAAATTAAACATTATAAAACTCATTTAGTTCACGGACTGCTTGAAGATGATCCTGACAGACGGTTGGAATTTTGTTCGAAAATAATTGAAAAGACTGACGTAGATAGCAAATGGCATGAAGGAATCGTGTTTTCAGATGAAGCGACATTTTATCGAACAGGAACTGTAAACAGGCATAATTGTCATTACTATAACACAAAAAATCCACATATCTTACAAGAAGAGAAATTAAAATCAACAGGTATAACAGTTTGGGCTGCTGTTACCAAGGATGGTGTTTTGTCGTATGATATATCCCGACAAACAATGACTGGAGAAAGGTAAGCATCAGTTTTAAGCAATCACATAGTTCCTCATCTTTCTCAGCCTGAGATGAAAGACGTTTTTTTCCAACAGGATGGAGCTCCTCCGCATTATGCTAATGTGGCCAAAGCAGTTTTGGACCAAAATCTTCCTAACCGTTGGATAGGTCGTGGCAGCAGCTTCTTGGACTGGCCCCCAAGGTCTCCAGACTTGACTGTTCATGACTTTTTTTCTGTGGGGCTTTTTGAAGGAGAAGGTTTATTGTCATAACATTGCGACAGACGATGAACTAATGAGGTTGATCGAAGAGGAACTGTTGTTGATACCTCGAGAGTTGTTCAGCAAAGCGTATGACTGTTTTCTATTTCGTTGTCATCAGTGCATTGCGTGCGATCGATGGACATCAGTTTAAATAAGGTTTATGGATCAAATAGATTTAATTTATTTATGAGTTACTTACATCTTTAATTCCCTAACGTTGTTTAGTGCTTAGTAACATCGTTAAAATTCAATAATTATGTTGTAACACTTAAGCAAATAAAACTATTTTAACGAAAAGGTACTATTTCTTTGATATCCCGCCATTTTGTCCTAATGTGTCAGAATTAACTGATACTCAGGTGTATTTCTTTTACACATGTGCATGTTTTGACTGTTGAGTTTCAGGTTTGTAGAGTGTTCGGTGCATCTAATATATTAATTCAAAAATAGGGACCTCTTCGTGGGACACCCGGTATATTGATACATCTGATTCGTCCTGTCATGTGTGCTTTCTGACATAAATGGACAGTGCATGAGCAAGGTCTGTATTGGCCTATTGGTTTGTATTCTTGCTATTTTAATAGAATCATAAAAGTTTGAGCTAATGTTAATTTACAAATTTAGTCCTACTGGCGATGAAAATGTGAGTGTATTTTAACGTGAACAATTATATAGTTTCCCTGAATTACTGTATTTAAAATATTTGGGGTTAACATCGTTAAAATGTATGATATTTTATTTTGTTTTCTAAAATGTATTTCAGGTCTTTGAGTGAAATATTTATTTGTAGGCTCTGTACATTTATCGAGATGAAAATCCCTAACGGTATATCGTCCTACTCAGATATAGTTTGTGTTGTTTGTAGGCCTAAGTAGTTTCTTCTGAAGAACGAAGTAAATAATTTTACTTTCTCACTATACTATAGTATAGAGAAAGTATAGTGATCGCAAAATAATCGATGTTGAGATTTTTGTGGAAATATCCGTTTTGGGACCCCCTGAGTCCAAAAAAAGTGGTTTATACAAAATGTCTGTCAGTATGTCTGTATGTCTGTATATATGTCTGTATGTATGTCTGTATGTATACGGTCGATCGATTTCAAAAATATTTGCACCAGACATGTCTTTATAGATGCACGAAAAACGGGTTTGAAAAATTTTGAAAAACAACCCCCTTTTTAGCAAAAAACTCCCCCCAAAAAACAGTTATTATTTTTTTTTATAAAAAAACGGCTCTAACTATTTTGATACAATTTGGCTTATTTGTAGCATTTAATGTGCCCTACCATATGCAAAAACCGCATCTTTCTAACAATTCTCGTTTAGCTAATAATAATAATAATAATAACTGATTTTTTGGGGTTTTTTGGCTATAAAGGGGATTGTTTTTCACAATTTTTCAAAACCTTTTTCATGCATCTATACAGGCCTAATTGACGTGTTTGGTGCAAATTTGTTCGAAATCGAACGAATAGTTTTCTCTCTAGATAATAATAATAATATTTATTAGTTAATCTCCTACTTTAATAAAAAATCACCTCTCCTAGTCATCCCTAATTAGTCGTATAACACATTAAACTTAATATTTTGAAGTTATATTTTTTCTCATAAAATTAATTTGCACGTGATTTTTCACGAGATCTTAATTTGTAGCTTTTTGATTCCCTATCGGATGGTGTAACTGTCAAAACAAACGGAGGAAATACTTTATGCCAAGTTTGAACTCAATCAGTCAAACCGTTCTCTAGATATGAATTATTTTGTAAAAAAATGGCGTATATCTGGAAAACGAAGCGTTTTCGGGCCTATGTTTATATGAACTTTTTTTCTTAATTTTATATATAGAATGAGCTACCAAGCCATTGGCTCTAGGGCCGAGGGCCAGTTGCCTAAAAACTTTGACGAGGGTAATTTGACAGCCAGAGGCTTGGCGGAGCGAGGGCCAGCCGGCTAGGGATCAGTGACCTGTTCTACTGTGCGGTGGAAAGGTTTTAATTATCGTTTATGTATTCCGATAACAGTATGATTATAATATTTGTATAATTATAATATTTCGTCGTATTATCACTTTATATAATTAGAATAAAAAAAAACTAGAGGACTTACCTAAACTGTTTAGTCACAGTATTTTGCCGATAACAGTATGATTATAATATTTGTATAATTATAATATTTCGTCGTATTATCACTTTATAGGCCTATAATTAGAATAAAAAAAAAACTAGAGGATTTACCTAAACTGTTTAGTCACAGTATTTTGCCGATAACAGTATGATTATAATATTTGTATAATTATTAACCTTAAAAACTCTTCTATAGAAATTAGTTTAGAGTCGTACTCTATGCATTTAATCTTACCCCTCCCCTGAATCACTTCCGCTCTGGGGAGTCGACTGGCCCTCGGCCCTACCTGGCTGTTTTGACAGTTTATGACCCCCACGGCAAAAGATCGGCTGGCCCTCGCTCCGTTTTCCCAAGCCATTGCCGCAAAGTTCTGAATCAGCTTGTGTATTAGTAGGCCTAATATCAAATCCTATAAAAGCGAGTATTACGAACTAAACAAAAGAGAATATTACAGCTTTTCCTTGATATGTTACAGCTGATTTCGTCCATCAGCTGTAATACTTCAATAACTTTACCATGTGAACTATTAAATTTAAGGTTATGTGTACAACGTCTAGGTTACGTTTTCTGTTAATAGAAATAATAATGTACATCTGATTTGTAAAAATTAACACGAAACCACGCCTAGAATATTCTTCAAGGTTAATCTTTACAAATCCCATCAAAACGAATGCTCAAAACCTTCGATAAGGATTTCAATATATTCCCCACTAAATAAGACGAATAAATCAAACAATACAACCACGCGTATACTGGTCTGTTCACCATAAAGTATTAGGAATTATATGGGCCTACTTCTAATTATTAATTGTAGGCTCTGTACATTTACTAAGTTGAAAATCTCTAAAGGCATATATACCTGATTGTATATAGTTTGTTGTTTGCGGCCTAAGTAGTTTCTTCTGAAGAACGAAATGAATAAAAAGTACCTTAATTTTGTTGTGGTAAAAAATCTCTTATTAAAATTTCCCGATATAGTTACATAGATTTTAAGCTAGTCCAGAGAACAACTTTTGTTAATTTCGCACCGGTATGTTTGAATTTTATGACTTGTCCTTTGTTTAGTTAGCTGCAATTTCTCGCAGCGTGTAGAGATCACTTATTATAATTTTGTCTATTTAAAAAATATGGCTTACAAACTGTTGAAATGAATGAATTTCTTACTGTGGCAAAACCCACATTGCATTAATTGACTAGACATGTAATAAATTATTTGACTCAAGGCAAACATCTGATTCTTGTGCCATACTACTTTGTCATGCAACTTTTTAATTAACCATTTCATACCTGTAATGCAATGAATTTTGTTTTGGTCATATATCTTTTTCACAAATTTTTTAATTTGCAAAAGCCATTTTTATTAGATTTGTTCTATTTTATTGGTTAGATATTTCCCATTATTAATTTCGTATTACTATGAAAGTTTTTTGAATTTTGCATTGTACTATTTTACATTGTACTATGTGAATGTTTCGTGAAATTTTCCAATACATTTTTGTTATATTCTGTAATAAATGGGTCTTCTGCAAAAAGGTATACTTTCATTTCAGAAATTTTTATTTGATTTAGCTCACATTTTACGTTCTGCGGCGACCAAAGCATTCTACAAAAAACAACACAATGTTTACTACAGTATTTACTGAATATTTAATTAACCATTTGTACTGTAAGCTATATTTGCAGAAATCGTAACAGTTTAGTTAATGAACTCCGTCTTATTGAATCTACTCCATGGTTAAAAAATGGCATGGAGTTCATTCTCATGCATAAACCCTTTCCTGCTCAACGGGACTCTCAAGTCCCGCTCAGTTATAATTTTATATTCTTTTCAAATAAAGTGGAATCTAACTTGTAAATTCCCGAAGGGACTCACAAGTCCCTGTACAATACATATAAAAATTGAGGTAGTTCCAAATAGTTCTAATAGGTCGCAGCACAAGCTAGAATTCATAGATGCACTAGATTATCTTTTAAAACATGTTCTAGTATTTCATTTGTCAATACTTTTTATTAAATGGGTAGATTTGTCAGTATTTTTTATTAAAAGGGTAGCATATTGTTTTAAATTAATTACTTAACGTAAAAAGAACTGATCTAAGTTATTATTATAAACTTCTCACAAATACAAATTATACAGATTCAAACTTAAGAGAAACCAAGCAAACTTCCTATAACCACTACTAGATGGTTCTGATAAACTATCTTTAAGTAATATTTATACCTACAGTCCTAGTGGATAACGTTGCGTCTTCCTGATCAGAAGATGCTGGGTTCGAATCTATTCTAGGGAGACCAGATATCTAATCATATCAGTGGTTTGAGGGTAGGAGGGCGGAAGTAAAGCAAACGGTGGTTGGCTCGCTTCCAAGCTGATGGGATATGACTAGATATCTGGTCTCCGGCTGGGGCTGTTTTGCATAATTTGACTAAGGTATTTATATATGTATATAGATATATTTACTAAAAAAACCAGTAAAAGAATTAAAAAAAGTTTTTTACTAAACAACCTTAGTTAATCACAAAAATAAAGAAATATATAGTTTTTTTTTTCAAATTGTAACACTTGTTGGTCCTCAAAGGGTCAATGAATTCACACACATGTAAAAATACCACTTTTAAGGTTATAAAGATTATAGTTAAAGTTCTGCATATTTCCAGAATATACCTTAAAACAGTTAAAGTTAGAATAAATGTACTCGTCTAATATTTGATTTTAGAAGCATAAAGCTTTACTCGAGTAAATTTAATTTAACAATCTAATTGTGGAAGAAAAAAAACATGCCTGTTTTTTCACTATATGACTACCAGCTGTAGAACATACCTGCCCTGTTTTGGTATTTTTGATAAGTAGCTCTAAATGCAGTACTTTGATAAAAAAAAGTATGTTCACAATGAATTGTTATTTATAATAAATATAAAATTCAATGTATGTCTGTTTGTACGTTTGTCTGTATGTTTGTCCTTTATGCGTTACCAAACCGTCCATCCGATTGCTTTGAAATTTTGCATAGTAACACAGGTTAACCCTGGGAAGGTTTTAGGCCATTTACCAAAGTCCTAGGACACTAGGGCTACGCCCCAGTGGCCCTCAAAGTTTCAATTTTAATCTTATGGAAGGTCAATCTTAAGGAAGAAGAAGAAATATTTCTTTTGATTTTATCAGGAACAGCTGTTCGTATGAAAAGCTTAAAACAGCTGATTTTGATCAACAGCTGATTTTGATCAACAACTGATTTGGATCAAAAAATGAATATAATTTTAGGTTAGGTAAATCAAGCAATGAGCAGAATCCCATTATAATTTACATCGGCCCTCACGGATACGAATTACATGCTTTCAAAGTTTCAAATTAAGCAATAGCAAAGCATTGCCGGGTCAGCTAGTTTATAATAAATTACTCAAGTATATTTTATTTATTATATAAAACAATTGAAATAATAATTAATGTCTTGAACAATTATATAAATTTACATCTTTTTATTAAAAATCAGTTGTTAACATGCCACGGAGATGACTTTCAGGTTATTTGAACTTAAAAAAAATAATTGGAATTTCATTAAATTAGATAAATTTTCTAAGACATATTTAATGCTGTTCACTCCCAAACATTTTGTACGGGTTTTAAAATATTACTAACATAAAGTGTCCTGCTTTTTGAGAACGACCCATAAACAATTAAAATTACAAGTGGAAAAACATGGACCAAGACCGGCATTTGACCATTTAGTGGTAACGCTCTACCAACTGAGCCAGCCTGATCACATCAGATATTGTTCGATGTTATATCACTTGAACGGTTTACTGTACTTATTGAACTAATAGCAATGAATACAGAACCTATAAGAAGCGCAACGCCCATGTTATAGATTCAGCCTAGTTTTATTTGAATCGGGCAAGCTTAACGCGGCAGCCGCTAGGTAGCGAGAGTGCTACTGTCGTCGGTCGGCACACCTGGCGCGGAGGATTGACGAGTCACAGACGGGGGGAAATTTTCAGTCAGCGCTGCCTAACGGCTGCCGTGCTAAGCTCGATTTGGCGGCAACCAACCAGGCTGACTCTCCATAAGCGTTGTGCTTGTTATAGGTTCTGTATTCATTGTTAATAGACTGAATATCTCGTATACGACTTGACAATAATTTTAATTCTTTTTGCAGCTTACAGTGGTGTTATTTATTATTAGCGAATTTCCATAGGAAAAATGAGCTATTGCAGTGGCCCTTATGGTGAGACCCAAGGTCGGGAGTAGCAAATGAGCACCGATCATGGTCCCCAGAACACGTTTTGGGGTGTCATTAAAATTCATATATATATATATATATATGTATATATATATATATATATACATATATGTATATATGTGTTCGCACTCTAGCGGTCGCATTTTAAGTCCGATTTGGTCCAAATTTGATACACGTGTTGGTTGTGTAAGTGGCTCGGACGAGTTCGTTAGCCAAAAAAATCCAACAACCGGAAGTAAGGTTTTTGACCGGAAGTAACTATTTTTTGAGATTTTTACTAAGAGAATGAATTTTTTTTAGAGATTTTTCTAAAAATATAAATGTAAGATGTTATTCTGCACATTTTGTTTTTTTACGCGACCTTATAGCTCGCTTGGTTCCCCCAAAATCGATCAAAACGTGAAATACCATAGAAGTACCCGGTTCAAAGCCAAGTGGTGGATTCTACCGTGGGGCTGGCGTGCGAAGCACGCAATGCTTTGTGTGTTGAAAATACCCCTAATACGAGGTTTGGCGTGCGAAGCACGCAATGCATCGTGTATTGAAGACAATCCCAATATGTGGAATGGCGTGCGAAGCACGC
>JAGFPH010007122.1:8854-23248 GCA_018207615.1 Philaenus spumarius | reverse complement strand
GTGCAAACTCGCCAAACGCAGTCCATAATCACGAGGCAGCAAGGTCATGGTGCAAACTCGCCAAACGCAGTCCATAATCACTAGGCAGCGAGGTCAAGGTGCAAACTCGCCAAACGCAGTCCATAATAACGAGGCAGCGAGGTCAAGGTGCAAACTAGCCAAACACAGTCCATAATCACGAGAAAGCAAGGTCAAGGTGCAAACTCGCCAAACGCAGCCCATAATCACGAGGCAGCAAGGTCAAGGTGCAAACTCGCCAAACGCGACTGAGGTCGCAAGGTCGTGTTTTTCCGCTGCGAGCGGAACGAAGCCCGTGAGCTGAGGCTGGAGACTGAGGTTCAAACAAATTCTGCTAATATAATTTCGTACACGCAGGCCTACGTGAGTAGACCAATTTCCCAATTTCTCTAATAGTTGATTGAAACGCTAAAACATAATATTTGAACTTAATTTCACTCGCGTCAGTGGTTCAGTTTCGTGATCGAATTATTACTGTCTTTGAATTCCTTGTTGATTAAGTGTAACAACTGAAGCGTCGTATCGTCGAACAGTGAGTGTCAGTTGTATGGTCTAGTTAAATTAAGACCCATTTTAGGAGTTATCAAAAGTCCTGATCGATAGGTTGTGAGCAGGGGGAAGGGGGGACAAAATATGTGATATGTTTTGGTTTGTCGTAAATATCTCGGAAAATATGGGTCCCATAAAAAAAGTTTTCATTGTAAAAAGTAAAGACATTTAAATTATCTACAAAAATAAACCTTATAATGTTTTCAGTACAGCCAATAGATTACGAGATATTCGCGTTCAAAATTAAAAAGTTTAGTGGAAGTTAGACAAGCTCAGACTCAAACAACTTTTAACTGCATTGATTATGTTAGTTTATTCACATTAGATATGCTAGTACATTTTTTATAATAACTATTTGTATATAGTGATTATATTAATTAATTTACGTAAGATATATTTTTATTATAATAAGTAATTGTATATAATGATATACAGGGTGTTTCGTAACTCTTGTCACATATTTTCTGATATTGTTCCTGGGTAAAAAATAAACACCAAATCACTGTTCATTTGTCCAAAACCATTTCAGTTGTCCTACTGTGACCAAAATACATTTTTTATTAATAAATTCATATCTAAAAAATTACTTTACGAAATAATAAAAAATGTGTAACAACTATTTGTATTAGTATTTCCTACATGAGAAAAACGTTATGTTGACTTGACTTAAATATTTAAAAAATGGCGGCCGCTTAAAACTTTCAAAACGGAAATAACGAAAAAACTAGCGCTTTCACAGAAAATATCAAGAACTACTTTTTTTAGCATTCCCTACCGATTGGTTTTTAGTTTTTGAAATTGGTTAGAGAACAACGGACTTTGGCTTTTTCGCCAGACAGTGCACATCCTTCTGGAGATTAAATTTTTCTTCTTTCACGAATTATTATAAACTAAAATTCAAATTGTTTGAATCGACTGATAATTTATTCCGTAAATTGTTTCTTTATCTTAGATAAAGCACGGCTATTACACTCAAATGCTAATCATAAAGTTCATATACCCATCTCTAAAACAGTCAATACTATGTGTCCTTTAGTAAAATATAATCGCGTGTTGGCCTCAGGACGTCCTCAAGATAAATAAGCTTATTTTGCATCCAGTCTAGACGTGTTATCGTTTGTGACCTGATGTCCTGACCGAATATTCTGTTTACATTTACTAACCCACACACGTCTGGCGCATATGTAATTCAGCATTGGCCAAACTTTGACGGATTACTGCAACTATCCGTCTTATCACACCAAGATACGTTGTCGACATTATTAATTGAATATTTATAAGATTATTTCATTGTTTCATATACACGCTGTTTACAAATTTTTTAAATAATTAGTAGCTCATTTCCCTCATCAAAACTAAGAAATCGATTTGTATAAACATAATGCTGACATTTTTAATGCTGACATAATGCTCAGGCCCCCCCCCCCCCATTTGCATACGGGCCAATTGGGCTAGTTTTTGAGGGGCGGGAGGATTTCAAGTACGCAAGAAATAGGGAAACATATTTTGGGGGACGTGAAAATACGATTTTCGATTACGGTAATGATTTGATTTAAAAAAATACATGTCAAATCCTACAATTTAAAGCACTGCAGAAAGGCGTGTAAAGCTGGTCGTCCATTAGGTAGGCGCGGCGCGGAAAACTACCGCTCTCGAACAAAATTTATTTACGACGAAATAATAATTTTGTTTAGGGTTTAGAATCGTATCAATTAAAAACTTTACGAGGTAGAACTAACTAATATGGTTTATTATTTAGATCAAACATTTGGCAAGAACTAGTTAATTTAATTTTTGAATTGAAAAATTATAAAAGTAATTTTTCGAAGAAAAAATCATTTTTTTAAATTTTTAACAAAAACTTCGTCTATTAGGGGGGTAGCGCGCGCGGCAACGTTTTCAAATAAATGACAAACTGTTGGAGGTGGGTACCGCGCCGCGCCTACCGACCTAGTGGACGACGTCGCGATCGGAATTTGTTGGGTTAGGAAAATTATGCAAATAATGTAAATTTATTTAACTCGAAATTTTGAGGTTTTGTCAAAACATGTTAAATGAGAAGTTTTCTTATTTTTTCGTATTCTACAGCTTGGTAGCAATAAATTTGTTTGGGGGTTATTTTAAAAGTTACCCTCATTATAGGTCACCTTTAATAGACTGTAGGAATTGAAGAGGGATCGGACCTGAGCAGGTCCTTTAAAAAACGACTCGATCTTCTCAAAGGATAAATTAAAACTAAAATTAAATTTTAAAAAAGTTGTCATGGAAATTATGTATTGTTGCTGTTTTATTGTCGATTGAATAATAATTGTTTATTCTAAAAAAATATTATTTATGCAATATTTAATTTAAATATAACTACGGGTTTTCGCTCGCCTACCCTCAAGCTCGATCCGCTCTCACAAATGAGAACGAAATAAATTAACCTGACCTGTATTTCAAGTACGAGCCGTTTATTTTTTTAATTATTATCATTATACCATTATTTAAAGTTCACTATTTGGTGTGTTATGATTGTAAAATGCAATAAAATTGATCGTGTAGCGAGTTTTAACTCTCTTTATTGTTAACAAAATGTTTCCGTCAATCCAACTTTGAACGGTTATAACTAAAAAATTAAAGCATTAACAGAAAATTTAAAAAAGTACACAAAATTATCTGTCATAATGTCTACTTTCCTATATAGAAAGGTTAAGATGGTGAGGTTTCTTTTTATTGATGAGAAACGTGAAAAATGTCAACTCAATCGATTTAGTCGTTGTAGATATATAAATTACTTAGTAAAATAACAAAATGGCAGCCATTTAAATTTTGCTTTTAAATGGGATGATTTCGGCCATGGGATGCTGTTTCGCAGCCACTATTTCTCTTCAAGAAGGAAATGGGCATTTTTTAAATACAGTAAAACTGATTTAGGTGTTTAGTCCAATCTCTTACAAACTCCCTGACTGCTTCAACACAATGAAAAGTGGAGGACTTTGCTCGTGCACTCTCAATTAATTGCCTCTATCCAGTCTTTAGGCATTTCAACCCATTTTTTTTTTTTTTTTTTTGATACTGGTCATGTTGCGGTCGCATTCGAGATATGAATGTTCACGGATTGGCAAAGTAATTTTCACTGGATCAATTCTCTTGACGTGATGAACTACATAATGCAGCATGCGAAAGATAGTCCAATTCTTATTCTGCCCCCCCCTCCCACATGGGTCTGAAAATATGTCTAATGGTCTAACAGTGGGATCAAGAATTGTCGTCACAAAATAAAATAAAAAACGCTACCTCGTTAGACCCTTTGTAGGCTACTGTTTTATCATACCCTTAGAAATATGATTCATCGGTTGACAAAATGTGAATGTTAAACATGCACAACGTTAACCGCCTCTTGTAGTACACGTCGCGCTTAGTTGTTACGTTAGGCAAGGAGCATATTGAGACGCGATTGACGCGTGTCACGCGACGTGGCACAGCGCGACTTTTTGTAACATTCGTGAATGAATTGATAAGCGCATAATGGCATTGGTGGTAAGCTACGCAGCGCGACTCGCGTGGCACGACAGTCGCGTGGCACAGTGATAGTGACACAGTTTCTGGCGCCACGCGTCTCACGTATTCAGTTATTGCTTTTTCCTAACCTTATCGTTTGTAGACAATTTATACAGTCATGTATAATATGGTTTATGTATATTTTAAATTTCATACAAATAGGATGATTATTTTTTAGAGAAATTTGGTTTTTATCGAACACTTTCATTCAGACGTATTATCCTATAAGCAGTCTCGATGAACTTGTCTTCAATAAATAATAGGCCTACATTTTCTCTAAAAATAAAAATCCGATTTGTATGAAAACTAAAATATACATAAACAATATATGTATAGGCAGGCCTATGTATAAATATAATATAAAACAATTATATAGGCCTATCTACTATAATTTTGAACTAAATAGGCTATTAACTTTATGAACGCATAATAATTATGAATGAATATGTTTTTTATAAAAATATTCATTTGTTTCGTTTGAAATTTATAACACATAAAAATACTACATAATTATATAAATATAATAATTAAAAAAAATATATAAAACTGTACGAAAATATTTAAACACATAGTAGCAACTTTATAATTCTAGGCCTCTTTTCTAGGCGCAACACAATCATATGGTTAAACTTTACAATCATACTCCTAAATAAAAACTTTAATATCTCACTAACCATTTCTTGAATTTTTGGGGGGTGGGGGGGGGCGGGGGGGGGGGGATGGGTGCAGTTATTTTTACTATCTTGATTTATGCCAATTAAGTTATATTTATATTTTGTACTATGTTTGCGCAGTCCATCATATCTTTTGATAAGATTTTTACTGAAGATATGTTGATAGATAGGCTAATAGGCTATACGCATTCTATATGCTTAGTAAAGTTGCTGGCCTATTTATTTAATTTTTGTATTAGACCTATCATTTTTGTACATTGCATTTATACATATACTAGCTGACCCGTACGGCGTTGCCCGTGGTGGTTGGTATTTTCAGTCTTTTTAACGTAATTGTATTCTTTTTAAGTGTTCAGTCAGTGAGTGGTATTTGGCTTTTATATTTATAGATCTCAAATAATAAAAGCACTATTGTCATAATAATAAAAGATCTGAAATTATGATTTTAGTAACTTTGATCCCCCAAACCCCTCCTAAAATTTCGAAATTTTTCAAACCCTTTCTTAGCGAGCGCATATGGCCCTAGAGGAAGCTACATACAAAATTTAATTCCAATCCGTTCGGTAGTTTTGAAGAAATTGTGATTTAATAACTTTGATCCTCCCAAACCCCCCCCTAAAATTTCGAAAATTTTCAAACCCTTTCTTAGCGAGCGCCTATGGCCCTAGAATTAGCTACATACCAAATTTCATTCCAATCCGTTTGGTAGTTTTGAAGAAGTCATTTTTTAATAAATTTGATCCCCACCAAACCACCCCTAAAATTTCGATTTTTTTTCAAACCCTTTCTTAGTGAGCACCTATGGCCTTAGAGGAAGCTACATACCAAATTTCATTCCAATCCGTTCGGTAGTTTTGAAGAAATCGTGATTTAATATCTTTGATACCCCCAAAACCCTCCTAAAATTTCGAATTTTTTCAAACCCTTTCTTAGTGAGCACATATGGCCCTAGAGGAAGCGACATACCAAATTTCATTTCAATCCGTTTGGTAGTTTTTGAGAAATCGTGATGAGTGAGTCAGTCAGTGAGTGAGTGAGTGGTATTTCGCTTTTATATATATAGATTGTTTATATTTCAAATTTCATCTAAGTTGGATAAATATTTTTTTGAGAAAATAGATTTTGATTGACGATATATGTTCAGTATAATTTTCAATTACCTATATATTTATAATCTTAGTGTCTGCTATATTATCAATTTCAATAATGTTATTTCATTTTTACGTTTATTAAAGAATGTATTTAATATGATATCAGTTTCTTGGCTGTCAATGAATGCAGTAAAAGCTCTTCTTCAGCAGCACAGATTCAGCTTATAATAAACATAGTTTTATTCGTGAATCATTCATTTTGAACATTCTAACAAATCAAATTAATGAAAATACACGGTTGTGTCTACTAGGAGAGAATAGGGAGCAACTGCGTTGCAATATGCATCCCCTAACGCGACGCGTGTTGCTCGATCGTGTCATGCAGCTCGCGTCATGTCATCCCACACGCGTCAATCGCGTCTCAATATACGCCTTGCCTTACGGCTAGCTAAATTCTTTTGATGCCTCGCTGTTTGCTTTAGAAGTTCTTTTACGAATATAAAACACGTTAGATTGAAGTAAGTGAAGTTTATTCTCTGTTGACAGTCGGTCGTTTTTTTTTTCGGCATTAACCTTTTCTGTGCTATTTTCCGGGTACGATTTCAAAGCATGTTCAACTGCTCGAATTTTGGCAGCTTGCCTATCACAATAACTACATGTGTCCATTCGAGGGTACCCAAAACCAATGTTGAATTCTGTATTGAAAACAAGTCTATATTTTTCTTATGACACAGAATGAGTAGGGTATGATGTATTAAATACATCATACATCTTTGTGATGTTTAGTTCTGATGGAACATAAACTTTCTTAGAGGTTTTCAAGCTATAATGACATCGCTCGCCTTTAAACGAACTTAAGTGTCTTCGGACTGCGTCTAGTGCCTCTGATGTAACACGATGTTTCCGATTACAATGTTGACCTCGGATATCCTTAGGACTCGCGCTTTTTTTCAAGTAACGTTGTGTATTTTTTGTTTTTTTTTATTCCATGTAAAGATGTAAAAGCTTTCGAACAACGATTTATTTCAGTAAAAGATCTCTTCCTTTTAACTCTGACACGACAAGAATAACTGTTGTCACGAAATTTAGCTTCATCTTCTGGTTTCCTAGGTCTCCTTTGCGATATTGAATTCACAATAATGAGGCCAGCCAAGTAAGCATTTTCCTCATTCACAGTCATTTTGTTGTAATTTAATATGATATTCCAACGTTCTCCATCAGTAATAGTCCGAAAACATTTTAACTTTGAACATTTACAATCTACTCCTAATTCATGGGTAGATGATACAAGTTTTTTCCTCACATCAGAAAGTCGACCAGACACAACAGAAAGTTTTTTTCTTTTCTTAGTCGAATGTGATAGATGGCTAGAGGTGTTGCTTTCCTCGTTTTCTTTTTCCATGATATTTTCCTCGTTTTCTTTTTCCATGACTATTTACTCAATACATCAAACAAACTAAACAATTCACTACAACACACAAAGCATTAACATAACCAGGCCCCGATTTACCAATGGGCAGACTGGGCAATTGCCCAGGGCGGCAATTTCTGGGGGGCGGAACATTTTTGGAGACTTTTTATTATTTCCAGAATATTGGTAAAAAAAGGGAACGACACAACAAACTTGTTAACTTGCGTAGGCCTTATAAGAGATCTGGTTACAAGCAACTGTCTATTGCTGTAGCGCAGCATTCAGAATATTATTTTCCGAAGTTGTTACAGCGTTGGCGAAGAAAAAAATCAAGAAAAAGGTCTAAGTAGTTATGTTAACAAAAAGTTTTCAAGAAAAGTAGCCTATAGACAATGATTATATTACAAGCTATTTACTACTGTAGCTAATTAATTTCATCAAAAATTCAACTTTTTTCTTAGTTTCAAAATATGTTAATAACAAGCTGCCGAAGTCATGTATTCTAAGCTTAATGTTTATATTGTTTATTTCATATTATTCATTTCGTTTGTTTTTCTCTTTGATAATAAAGGTTATAACACAATTTTAATCCACATGTTTTGTGTTTATTTATTAAAAACAAATTGGTTTTACACTTAAAAAATAAGAAATGCGCAAACTGGTACCTTTAAAATTATGTTTGCAGTTTGCACAAAATACGTAGTTATAAAAAATTAATAGTATTTAAAAAAATAATATAAGCCTACTAATTTTTTTTTATCAACAGTACACACAACATTTCAGGTAATACCTAACACGTTATTTTTACAACAGTATGTGGTATCAGCCCACCATTATTGGGGTAACCCAATGATACTATTAAGGAATCACAAATATTTCAGTCATTTTTTGTGGGAGGGGGGCGGTTACAAAAAAAGGTTTTGCCCAGGGTGCAGCTTACCCTAAATCGGGGCCTGCACATAACCTCACTAACAGCACGCATACTAAACACCTGAAAATGTAACAAAAACAACAGCTGAGATCAGTGCTGCCTATTGGCTATCCCCCTTTTCCCCTAGTTTCACATTGACTTACCTCCTTTTTCCCGTGGACTTCATATGTTTAAACCGCTATAACGTCGTGACTGTCCCCTTTCTTTCCAAAAAACAATAACAGATATAAGCAGCTTATTAAAAGCTTTCCAAAACTGTAATAACCTGAAATTTTGTTTTGACTTACCTTCTTTTTTCCCCTTCAAATGTCAAGCATTCTATTTATACCCTGTTAATATCAACTGTAATTTTGTAAAAATAAAATTCAAAAGGATAATTTAAATTAACAGAAATTTTTTTAAATTTAAGAGATTAAAGATTTTATAAATTAATCTATAACATATTTTTTTTAATGATGATTTATTTATTTATTTACCACCAAACATCTATACAATTTTTTTTTTACAAAATAAACACAATTCTTTCTTATATCTACTAAAAAATAAAAAAAATAAACCTTTTAAAACTAAGTCTAGTGACAATAAATAATATTGGGGTCTCCTTGGCATTGTCTGTTTGAGCCTTCCAACATTTCATTGGCTATGAAAAAAGAAAATGAAAAAAAGAGATTTGTGTCGCCGTTCAACTACATTAACAAAATTAAACTACACTATTTTATTATAAAATTACAAAAAGAAAAAATAATGATTTACTTAATTAATTAACACCTGCAAGGTAATGCCAGTCTTAAATAAAACAACAATATTTTAGCACTACACAAAATACAGGATTCATGCCAAGTACAGTACTTAGTTTACAAGCAATTATTAGAGCCAACTATGCGTCATTCAACAACTTGGATAAAAGATTCAATATCCTCAACAGAAAACAGGAATGCTTTGACATCTCTGAAATACCCTGTCAATAAATCCTTTCTAGCATGTAATGAAACCATATTGTAGAGGCGTGGAGCGTTAAAAGTAAAAAAGTGTCTGTATAAAGTAAGCTTTGGTTTAGGAACTACCATTTGATTACTGTTTCTTAGTTGATACGTATTGATAATATTGTGTTAACACCTGTACCTTGTTATGTTATGACTCACAAACAGTTGTAATAATCCATCACAGTTTGGCAATACTGTATTATAAATGCGGCAGACATGTTTTGGTTAGTCAATTTAAACGGACAGATCACAAATGATATGCCGTCTAGACTTGATGCAAAATATAAGCTTTTATTTATCCTGAGGCCAACAGGGGATTTGACCAAGGAAGGACGCAATATAGTAAAAACATCCACCCATAAGTAATTTGAACTGATAAGTAAAATTAAGCAAATCCTGATCTTACGAATGATAATATATCAATCTAAGTTTGAGAGGAAATACTGAAAATTACAAATAATACCATTCAGTTCGTACGTACACCCACGCAGATTAGAATTTAAATTGGAAAAAATAAATACAAATTAAAATCTATAAAATTATTTGTAGATTTATTTTACATGTATTTGAAAAGTAACAAAAATAATCCAAATTTTGCTTATGCTGTATTAAACTTAAAAGCCCTGGTCTACGAATATAAAGAGGAATTGAGTGTCGACCTTAGTTTTCAAATCAATTCTTTTAGTATGGCACTAAAATTAAAAATAGAAGAAAAAAACATTGGGTGTGCTTAAGACCACACGTTGGAAGTGATAACTTCTATGACCGATTTATAGTTTTAACAGTATTAATATTACAGGAGAATAAGGGTCAACAAATTACACAAGTCAATGTATTGTCAACAAATATTATATCATATTTTGAAATTGCATAGTTAATTATTCAGATAACAAATTATTCTTAACTCCTATAAATTGTAAATAAGTAACTTAAGTATCAAGTATCAATAAATCTGCAGAACATTATATTTAATATATTTTCTAACATTATACATTACACATTTTTATTAAATTTTAAGCGTGTACATCAAATTATAAATAATCATTATGAAAATTGACCATATTCCATTTGTTTAGTTCAAAATAGAGTAAAGCTTTGACTAAAAAAATGTAATGTGGTTTTAAATTTTCTAAAATTTATAAGAAATTGTAGAAATTTAAAAAATGTTCAAAATTATTAATTATCTTAAAAAGTGTTAATTTTTCAAAAAATAATATGATTTCCTTTATATCAGATTTTAAAATGCGCACTCTAAGGTTATACATTTTCCATTTAAAAAAGTTATAGGAAAGTTATGTAAAAATCCTGAAATAATAATAAATATAATTGTAAGTTTCAATGTACTTACCGACTTTCTGCATTAAAGAATCCAACAATGAAAATTCAACACTCTTAAAGCTATATTATGACTCACTTTCTCTGTATATAAGTGAAAAGACATGACGAAATATTTATAACAGAAATTTTAGTATGTACAATTAAAAAATAAGACAATGATTTTAAGTTATATTCTGGACTTATTCTTCTTAACTGTTAATTTATTCAAATTATACTAAAAGTAGAGAAAGATTTGACTTAAGAAACAAATAAATTCTTACTGTTTACATGAAACTTACGAGTAGTGGAAATATTTACAGCAGTTTTAAAATTTAAGACTGTTAAAGGTTAGGTTAGGTTGAGCGGCCTTTACATGAGTATTCAACAATGACTAATCGCAATGTAGATGGTAAGTATTTTTAGAAATTAATATTTTATATTTAACTCCATATGTAGGCTATATTATTAGCGAATTTCCATAGAAAAAATTAGCTAATGCAGTGACCCTTATGGTAAAACCTAAGGTCGCGAGTAGTAAATGAGCACCGATCATGGTCCCCAGAACACGTTTTGGGTTGTCATTAAATTTCATATATACATATATGTGTTCGCACTCTAGCGGCCGCATTTTACACATTTGGTTGTCCAATTTGGTTCAAATTTGGTATACACATTGGTTGTCGACATCGCTCGGATGAATTCGTACTCAAAAAATACAACAACCGGAAGTAAATAATTATTTTTTGAGATTTTTCCTACGAAAATGAATTTTTTTATATTTTTTTCTAAAAATATAGATGTAGGATATTATTCTGCACATATTGTTTTTTTACGCGACCTTATAGCTCGCTTGGTTCCCCCAAAATCACAACGTAAAATACTGTACCATAAAAGTACCTGGTTCAAAGCCATGTAGTGGATTCTACCGTGGGGCTGGCGTGCGAAGCACGCAACGCATTGTGTATTGAAGATACTTCCAATACGGGGTCGGCGTGCGAAGCACGCAATGCTTTGTGTATCAAAAATACTCCTATTATGCGGAATGGCGTGTGAAGCACGTAATGCAGTGTGTATTGAAGATATACTCAAAATATGCGGAATGGCGTGGGACGCAATGCATTGTGTATTGAAGATACTCCCAATACGAGGGTTGGCGTTTGAATCACGGAATGCTTTGTGTATTGAAAATACCCCCAATATGCGGAATGGCGTGCGAAGCACGCAATACACTATGTATTGAAAATACTCCCAATATGCGTAATGGCGTGCGAAGCATTTTGCAGCGATTCAGCACCGTCGTGAATAGATCTATTTTCCAAATTGTTGGTTGAAACCCTAAAACTTAGACCTATAAACTTTATTTTGGAAATTTGCTGAACTCACGTCAGTGGTTCAGCTGCGTGGTAAAATTATTTAAATTTAAAACTACTGTAAATATTGGTTATAAGTCAGTTCCACTACTCGTAAGTTTTATGTAAACAGTGAAAATGGCCTGAATTTTCAGGGACTCAAAGTTTATTAATCCAGACCTGCCTATCTATATAAATAAAAATGTAAATGTTCGTTTGTTTGAAATCTCAAATCTCCGAAAGGTCTTCACCGATTGCTTTGAAATTTCCGCTTTAGAATACAAGGGTGTTTTTATATAGGACTATTTGAAACACTGCGCAATCTGTGGACGTAAAAACAACACAAACTGTACTAAAACTTTGCAGCAATGAGAGCGCCATATACTAAATAATAATTAAATATATTTAGTGTTGCTACAGTAATCAGCTGTTTGCTCTAATATTTCCATTAACAGCTGATTTTAAACTTTAAAATAGTTATTTGTATTTTTAACTTTTCAGTAAGGTTTTTGTTTAGGTATAGACCTGAGCCTTACTGGTTCTTTTAACCTTTATTATATCTACTGTTATAAAATATACGAAATAATTTGATTTGGACATTTTACATTATTTACCATCTTACCTTTGAGGTTATTATTAATCCTACACCTTTATTATAAAGATAATATATAACATATGTGCATGAAGGATCCAACTGGGTTGGCGTACGGAGCAGGGGTTTCCCCTAGTTTTATAGTATTTTGTAAAATTGAAAATCATGCTTGTTTGCGAAATATATAAAGTAGGCCTACATAAGCTAAGTAATTGTACGTTGAGGGCTCGTCGCAGAACCCGTATAATTGAGGTTTTACGTCTCGACTTTCTAAAGGTGGCTATCACCTGAAGGTCGCTTCAGATTTTTGAACTTAAACATCCATTGTTTTTCCGCCAAGCATCTGTGGCAGACATTTCCCACAGTCGACTGTATCCTGTTGCAACAAAACTCAGCGGTTTCTTAATCTAACCAAGCAGTCAGCAGTCTTTGCCATAGACCAGACTCATTGAGGGATCAGCGAACTAAAATACTTTTGCGCATCTTGTTGAATTTTGCACAATCGCGAAAACAAAATTTGTTTAGACATTTGTGGGAGCGAACGGGGTGAGAGTAGAAAAGACACTGAAGTAGGAAATTTTAAGGCTCTTCTTTACTTTGAAGAAAACTCCCGAGTGTGCCTTATGATTTCAATACGAAAGGTCTGACTAAAGCAGCAAAATCGTTGAAACATGCATTCGTAATAACGTGTTTCGGATTCTATTTATAAATTAATAATCTGGGAAACTACTTTAAGTTATAAAGAAGGCTTTATATTTTTTACGTGTTAGTTTAAAATATGGAAATTATTGCTTAAAACTCCCAAAAAATGCGTTAAAAGTAATCGATTTTTACTCAGTTAAACTGTCGATTAAAATGAGTTGCCGTCGATTTCTTTCAATTATGAGATATAAGACAAAAGCACAAAGCCTTTAAGAACAATTTAAGATGTTTCACAACTTTTTAGGTTGAAAAACGGCGACCGAAACACGATAGTACGAAGAGCATATTTTTGCTGTTTTACGCAAGGTATAGAAGACCCTTAAGCCCAATAGATTATACTGCATTCACAGTTAAAAAGAAAATCCATTAGAAATTAGTAAAGTTTATAACAACTGTAAACTAAATTCCACTTTTGTTTTTTGAGCTACATTAAAGTTTTTAGCTCTCCTACGTAATTAAGGTGCATTTCAAAATTAAGTTTGTCTTTATTTTATTTATCTTATCACCTATCAGACTATCATCCTCACTTCGGAAAATTAAGATCAATTCATAATTATAACAGCCCTACAACTGTCTTATGCTTTATCGGTTTAGGTGGGGGTTGTATAATTAATGGCCACCGAATTTACATTTTGTCGTCCACGGTAGTTGGACTCGAATATGATAAAAGTTAGAAAAATAATTTAACACGTTAAATTTGCGAGTAAACCTGGATAAATCTAAAATACTAGTTCTCCGGAAATTTGAGATGGACCGAAAAATGGCAGTACAAAGGAAATCCCATTGAAGTAGTGAATATGTATAAATATCTATGAGCTATTTTATCACCAAAATTATCTTGGATTTTTAGTTTAAATGAAAAATCACAAATAGCGAAACATACAACGAACTCTGTTTAGCATAACTTGTTAAGTAACAGTATATTCCCTACTACCTTCAAGTGGCAAGTGTACTCCATTGTCAGGTTCATCTATATTTATAAAAGCCAAACACCACTCACTCACTGACTCATCACGATTTCTTCAAATCTACTGAACGTATATAACGAAATTTGGTATGTAGCTTCCTCTAGAGCCATAGGTGCTCACTAAGAAAGGTTTTAAAAAAATTCAAAATTTGGGGGGGGGGTCAAAATTACTAAATCACGATTTATTTAAAACTACTGAACGGATTGGAATGCAATTTGGTATGTAGGTTCCTCTAGGGCCGTAGGTGCTGGCTAAGGAAGGGTTTT
>JAGFPH010007121.1:40765-54646 GCA_018207615.1 Philaenus spumarius | reverse complement strand
ACAAAAATTTCAAAACCACCAAAAAGTAGGATTTTTAAAACTGTACATGTTAGCATAAGTTTCTACCGCCAAGAACGTCCCAGTTGCTCAATATAAAGCCGTTTCCATACTTAAAAATCACCCTACATATATATATAGATTTTTTTTGTTGAAATGCTTCTAGGTGTCCCACAATGAGAATTCATTACGTAACTCTAAACATATATATATATATATATATATGATTTTTAATGACACCCCAAAACGTGTTCTGGGGACCATGATCGGTGCTCATTTGCTACTCCCGACCTTTTGTCTTACCATAAGGGCCACTGCAATAGATCATTTTTCACATGGAAATTCGCTAATAATTCGACCACGCAACTGAACTGCTGGTGTGAGTTGTTCGGATTTCTAAAATTTAATTTATAAGTTTTACGGTTATCAGTTAATTTATAAAGTGATGAAATTAATTAAATCCATTGGAACTACAATTAAATATATTGAGTTATCAACAAAGTCTGATCCTAAATTTGTTGACTACAATATTTATTTTATCATTGGGAGAAGGTTAGTTATAAATTTAAAGCTAGTATTATCAGTCAAGTTAAATAGTTGAAGTAACTTAGAAATGTTAATTGTATAACTTTAACGGATAAATTAGCTCTTAGTTTGACATCTCCTTTAAAGGTCAAAAATGATTGGCTCTTGAAACTTGTAAATTGCCTCTGAAATAATTAAAGTCCGTGGCCTGGATTACTTGCGACAGTTTTGAGTTCCTCTACAACCTGTTTTATATATCAAATCTCTTTCGAGTAAACCAGACTTAATATTTCACATAAAATCAAACATAAACAATTTTTACTTTCTCCCCCCTATTCGTAGTATATGGCAAAAGTCATGATTTCGTCAAATTTTCGAATTTGAATTTTTAGTGGAACTGTCTGTTACGATGCTCCCTGAACCCCAAAAAATTGTTTAGTGGAATTATCTGTGTTGGTGCTTCGTGAACCAATAATATTTTTAGTGGAATTATTTGTTTCGGTGCTCCCTGAACCCCAAAAGCTTCCTGAACCAATAATATTTTTAGTGGAATTATTTGTTTCGGTGCTCCCTGAACCCCAAAAAATTGTCCAGCGAAATTGTCTGTGTTGATGCTTCCTGGACCCAATAATATTTTTAGTGGAATTATTAGTTTTGGTGCTTCCTGAACCAAAAAAAGAAGTTTTTTGATGATGTCTGTTAGGATGTATACAGAGCTGGAGACCATACTAATGGTCCGATTTTGATGAAATTTGGTATGTAGGTGTAGTTCTTGAATATCTCCAGGCTTGTTCTTCATTTTCTCAAATTTTTTATATTGAAGGGGTTTCACCCCCCAAAAATGGCCAAAAAACGTGAAAAATCAAATTTTCTCAAAAACGGCTCTAACGATTTTGATAAAGTTTGGCTTATTTGTAGCCCTTAATGTACCCAACCATATGCAAATAACCGGATCTTTCTAAAAATTCTCGTTTAGGTAGTAATAATAATAATAATAACTGATTTTTGGAGTTTTTTATCGGAAAAGAGGGTTGTTTTAAAAAATTTGTCAAAACCTTTGTTCGTGCATCTATACAGGCCTAATTGACATGTTTGGTAAAAATTTGTTCGAAATCGATCGAATAGTTTCAATAATAATAATAATAATATGCTACTCTTGGGAAGGTATAAAGTTTCAACTGGGAGAAAGTACGTGGCAGTTATCTGGTACAGTTTATTATAATTTATTTGATTCTTATCGGGGTTTATTAAATTGATTGTATTATTTCGTTTCATTTTATCTATAGGCCCCTACACACAAATGAAATTGAAGTGTCTGTCTGTGACTTCTAAAAAATGCTTTTTTCTAAGCTCATTTTGGTTATTCACATTTTACCAAAACATACATTTTCTAATTTTTCGGCTGTCTGTCTGTGTCTGGGCTAATCTCCGGAACGGCTGAACCTATTATGTCAAACCTTTCATTTTCATTTAGAGAACATTTCAGAGATTAATCTATGCTGATTTTTATCCCGGTAATATTTAGAGTTCCTATTAAAAATGTTTTTAAATTAAAATTTTGGACAAAATTAAAGTTTTTGCGGACGGATGTGACAACATTATAAATAAAACATCTGATTTGGATCAAAAACTTAATAAAATTTTAGGTTAAGCATATACTACACCAACACAAGTTTCTTGAAACCATTTATATTTATTAATACAGCAATCTACTATGCAAATAACTTTTTTATCAACTCCACAGCGTTAAGTAACGCTCTATTATATATAAAATCCTGTCATTTCACCAAGAAGCATGGGTCTACTGCGTATGCGTCAGGATCTAGTATAACTTATCCCCTCCACTCTTACCTGATCTAAGAGCCTCTGTGCTAATCAATCGTCATTACATTGAAAGTATCAGATTATACAATGATGTAATAATCTTTTTTCATTTGCTTCTCCGCGGGAGTTGGTGAGCGAAGAAAACAAGCGCGGGGAGATTAATATTTAGTAGTAAACAATATAATATTATAAACTACACTATCCAACCAAGCTATCGACCAACTAATGAAAAAACTAATTTTAAATATATTATATGGCATTATTAAATCAAAATTCTTTTAAATATTATAATTGTGTTTTTTTTTCAACATGTTAGCCGACAGATTGGATAATTTTATCAATCAATTCACTACATACACCACCTGCTTTTTTGTTTTTCATCCAACCCTAAAATCACTTGGTGATTACCACCGCGGTTTTGGGTAACCTACCCATCTTCAGATCACAGAAATGAAATAAATCCCTTCATTAGGTCGTCAAATACATAAGAAGACATTTCACAAAACCAAATTGGCAAAAACACTGCAAAAAATACATTAAAACATTTTAAACACAAACGCTACTTTTAAAGAATGGATTAGGCCTAATCACGCTAACAGGTCTCAGTAAAACGTGTAATGCGACTGCCTAGAATAACGCGGTAATCACCAAGTGATTTTAGGATTGTATATAAGACAAAAATCTGGTATTGCATCTAGTTAATTAATCGTTAAGTATATAGTTTACTTTTGGGGAAATTTAACAATTATTGCAGTGTTTCTGCTTTGAATACTGCATTTTTCATCTTATTTTATTTCACAATGGTGAAATTTTATATTTTTCTCATTTCCACTGTTGCTTTTCGGACCGCCGTTGAGTCCAACAATATGTACACAGTAAAAACAACAATGTAAATACACAGTATACAACAGGTTGGACAAATGTTTACTGCAGACCATTGCATGCCATAAAAATACAGTTGAAGGTGAAAAGATGTGCATTTGTTCAGCTCAGCAATTTGTATTCTTCCACGATTAGAAAGTATCGTGTAAAAACATAGAAATTTTATAACATTTGACACTAATTGATTATAGAAGTCATGCTTTTTATTTATATGCTCTCTCTCCATCTCCTCTGCCTCTCTCTTTCCACCCGTCTCTATCACAACCTTCACGTCTGTCTCTCTCTCCCTCTCCCTCTCTCTCTCTCCCCCTCTCTCTATCATCATTTCTCTCTCCCTTTTTCTCCCGCTATCGCCTCTCTATTTCTCCCCTCTATCTATCTCCCCCCTCTCTGTTTCTCTCCCCCATCTCCCCTCTCTCTCCCCCTCTGCCTTTCTTCCTCTCTCATCTCTCCCGTCTCCCTCTCTCTTTCCCTATATATCTATCACCCCATCCTTATCTTTCTCAATCACCCACTCTCTCTCTCTCTCTCTCTCTCTCTCTCTCTATCTGTCTCCCATTCTCCCCCTCTCTCTATCTCCCCAATCTCTACCTTCCCTCTCTCTCCATGTCTCTCTCTCCCCATCTGCCCCCTCTCACTCTCTCCCCCCCTTCTCTCATTCCCTTGCTTTTCTCTCTTTTCCCACTCTCTCAATCTACAACCCCTCTCGCTGTTTCTCTCTCTATCCCCCACCCCCTTCTCTGATAACATAACTACTTGCTGCACAAAATAATAAGATTCTTAACAAACAGTCCACGTTCAAGAAAACATTTTAGGATTTGTGTA
Source organism: Philaenus spumarius (assembly GCA_018207615.1). Taxonomy (NCBI): domain Eukaryota; kingdom Metazoa; phylum Arthropoda; class Insecta; order Hemiptera; family Aphrophoridae; genus Philaenus; species Philaenus spumarius. Next base: position 50,593 of record JAGFPH010007121.1, on the reverse strand, counting down.
TGAAACAGTATAGTTATTTTATTTGTGTACACGACTTGGGTCCCTGAGCATAGGTTTCTTTCATATAACACTAGTTAAGGATGGACAATACCAGCAGGTATTGTCAATATAAGGTCCTCTTCAATATAAACCTGCAGTCCCCCGCAGATTTGATTAAATACAAAAAATCATATGAGCTTAAAAAAAAATATTTATTTCGAAATCTCGTCAATTGGCACGTCAATTGCATTTATATTTACCATAGATATTTGCTAATAAACAAAAACGAATACATAATTTTCTGTCGAGTCACTACGCGCACACTGCACCGACCGATACGGCAAAAGCAAAAATTTTAAAGAGGTGTGCACACTGCACCGACCGGTGCGGTAAAAGCAACAATTTTAAAGAGGTGTGCACACTGCACCGACCGGTACGGCAAAAGCAACAATTTTAAAGAGGTGTGCACACTGCACTGACCGATACGACAAAAGCAACAATTTTAAAGAGGTGTGCACACTGCACCGTCCGGTAGGACCGATGCCATATTTTACATAGTGCTGCCATGTGACTAACTATGGTTGAAATACTACTTTATAAGTAATAAACCTCGGTTGATACACATTATAGACATTGCACATTAGTTTGAGGTTATGAAATGCTACTAGATTGATAACAACATTGGTAAAGAAGAAAACTTACCTGATTGCTTCATGAAACCCCCATTAGTTGTCTCTTCTTGAGATTTTAAAATAGTTCGAATGCCTCATATTATATACATCTGGATAATTTTGTACCAAAGAAATAAGTACACCTACATCCATTTTGTCACCAAAGTAATCAAAACTCAAGTGACCAATGTACACTCAAATGGTGTATAGTACACGCACCTCCATAAAGAAACATGCATTTGACTTTTATAAAAATTCCGGTCGTATCGGTCGTTGCGGCGTGGGCGTAGCTATATACTGTACATTGTAGCTTTCTGCACATTAAATGTCGTACGCACATTTCGGAAACTAAATATAAGACCGGCATTAGTAAAAACGAAAGTGTATATAAGCGATATTCTAGTCTCGCTCGAGCACTTTACCAATGTAATATCATAGGACAGACTTCTCCAGGTTGGCTCCGCTCACTGAATTCGATGCTTTTACTCGAGTGGTATTGCACACCCTTTCAACCGTTTCAAACAAGGAACATTAGATTAGAATCGGTTGGTTGCATTCAGGAATGAGACTTCAAGTAACAGGAAACCACTGTTTGCTACTCTCAATTGCTTTGAACTGGTCTAGCTAACAAGGCTTCTACTGTGGTTGGACCCTGAGTGTTGAAATTTTGTCAAAGGAGACTGCCACGTAGATACCTAATATTCTAAAACGATCCAGTGTATATTTGAAGATCAATCGCGTGAAAGTGTGTTTTGTCGCATTGTGTTAATTTAAAGAATCCTCATTATTTTGTAACTTCACCGGTTCAAAAGTACTGGTGTTAAAGTTTTCAAATAAATTTACGACTCCTGACCCGTTTCTCATTAAATTTTGTCCAATCAGCTTCAACTTTAGAAGTCTCAGACGGAAAATGTAATTTAAATCATTAATACGACTTCAAATAATTACTAACTAAACTTAATAATTTAGTCTGAATTAACGTCTTATAATATAGGTTAATCATATTATTTTGGATAAACATAAAAACACAGTTATTATTAAATATAGAAATAAAGATAACCCTATTAAAAGACAAGACCTTAAAACCATGTTATAACTATTAAGTAAGGAACTTTCGTTTTCATAAACGAAACTAATGTACTTTATGTAAGTTAAATAACATAATAATTCGACCACACAACTGAACCGCTGACGTGAGTTGAGCAAATTTCTAAAGTTAAGTTTATAGGCTTATCTTTTAGGGTTTCAACCAACAATTTGGGAAATAGGTCTATTCACGACGGCGCTGAATAGCTGCAAAATGGTTCGTACGCCATTCCGCATATTGGAGGTATCTTCAATACGCAATGCATTGCGTGCTTCGCATGCCATTCCGCACATTGGGAGTATCTTCAACACAAGAAACATTGCGTGCTTCGCACGCCAACCCCGTATTGGGAGTATCTTCAACACAAGAAACATTGCGTGCTTCGCACGCCAACCCCGTATTGGGAGTATCTTCAATACACAATACCCAATCCCACGGCAGAGTCCACCACATGGCTTTGAACCGAGTACTTCTACGGTATTTTACGTTTTTATCGATTTTGAAAGAACCAAGCGAGCTATAAGGTCGCGTAAAAAAACAAAACGTGCAGAATAACAACCTACATTTATATTTGTAGAAAAAAAACTGAAAAACTAATTCATTCTCGTAGGAAAAATCTCAAAAAATAGTTACTTCCGGTGAAAAATCGTTGTTTTATTTTTGTGGCTAACGAACTCGTCCGAGCGACGTAGACAACCAACATGTGTACCAAATTTGAATCAAATCAGACTTAAAATGCGGCCGCTAGAGTGCAAACACATATATACATATTTATATATATATATGATTTGTAATAACACTCCAAAACTTGTTCTGGGGATCATGATCGGTGCTCATTTGACCTTTGGTCATACCATTTTTCCTATGGAAATTCGCTAATAAAGATAACCCTATTAAAAGACACAAGACGTTAAACACATTTCGTAACTATTAATTAAGGAACTTTCATTTTCTTAAACGAAAGTAATGTACTTTATGTAACTGGAATAATATAATAATATACAATAATAATTACGTACAGTGGCTTGCAATGAAGCAACTCGTGGAAGTGCTTTGTTTTCCATTTTTAAATATCTGTTTGTTCTTTCAGATGGATTTTGTTTTATAAGCTCATTTTCATGTTATTTGCTTTTCCCTAAGCCTTTTGTATCTGGTGATTTCCCGCGTAATGATTAAAGTCGCAGTTTTATTCGCGATCACAGTTTTCAGTTTCGGATCTTGAGACTTTTCTGAAATTACTGGTCCCCTGCAAACTTTCATGTAACCGCACTCACAAAGTAGGACAGACGTGAAACAAAACCTAAAGCTATCACAACATACTGCAGTCTGTGTTGTCATAGACAGGGAAGTTGGCTAATTTTCACACCTGTACCTGTCTCCTGAGTGTTTACAGTTGACTTCCCTTTACTTGTCCGTTGAAGTATATCCTAGCGAACACAAGGTAATCATTATACAAATGGAAAATATAAAAACCATTACTTCTACCTTTTACTTAAAACCAAAACCTTTCACTTCTACCTTTATATAATAAAGTACAATACCTATTATTTTCCGTCAGTGAACGTCTTTTGTAAAACGTTTTTAAAGCTTTGTCGCATTACGAGATATTTATCTCATCTTCAGAATATCCCTCTAAGCACGGAGGTCGTCAAAACTTTAACTACACAGACACAAACACACAACAAATTTCAAAAACACAGTATATAGGCGCAATTTACGACTCCCGGATATCGACTGGTTGTTTGTTATCAAACGAACACGAAAAAACTACAATATGCCGCGGGCTTCTGAATTGTTATCGCTGCGTCATACAGGGTGTTCGAATCAAAGTTCGGTCGGTCGTTTAACAATCGATGTTCATTATTTGAGTTTAATATTTTAAAAGCCTTGTAGATTTCAAATTCATCTATGGCATTCTTAAATTTGCCTTTACTGCAAATCAATTGGTTTGAAGTTGCTGTCAAAGTCCGAGTAACTATGGTCTTCGTCGATTAAATAACGCGCATAGTTGGATTTGTTACTTGAAACAGTCTTTTTTGCAGGTGTTCTATCTTTACTTGAAACCAACACTTTTTACTTCTACCTGTTACTTCAAACCAAAACCTTTTACGTATACCTTTTACTTGAAACCAAAACCATTTATTTCTAAATTTTACTTAAAACCAAACCCGTTTACCTTTACATTTTACTTGATACCAAAATCATTTACATCCACCTTTTACTTGAAACAAAAACGTTTACTTGAAACAAAACCCTTTTAATTCTACCTTTTACTTGACACCAAAACCTTTTACTTGAAATCAAAACCTTTTAATTCTTCCTTTTACTTGAAACCAAAACCTTTTACTTCTACAGTTTACTTGAAACCAAAATCTTTTACATCCACCTTTTACTTGAAGCGAAAACGTTTACTTGAAACCAAATCATTTTAATTCTAACTTTTACTTGAAATCAAAACCTTTTAATTCTTCCGTTTACTTGAAACTAAAACCTTTTACTTGAAACCAAAACCTTTTACTTGAAACCAAAACCTTTTACTTGAAACCAAAACCTTTTATTTCTACCTTTTAATTGCGAGGTTTCCTTCAGGATACATATGGTCTGTTATCTATTATGCTCTCTTTTTAACTAAAATAAGTTCAATTTTGTATATACGAGTATAATGTTGGAAAACCCTAAATATGGTTGTACGTTCACGGATTTAGAAGCTCACAATAATTTATGCAACCTCAATACTTTGACAGTTGTTCCGAACCCAAGTAGTATTTATAGAGCTTCAAGTATGTCAAGTATGTTTTAGTAATCAGACAAATTCTACTTATAGAGATTTGGTCTTGTAGGAGTAAAGCCAAACATTGTTTTGATAACTTCGCTTTGCAAGTGTACAGAACTAGGGTTTTGAAGGACTTAACTTGTGACAAGTAAAGTTATTGTAATAAGTTTTAGGTTTGTTCGTTTAGTTTAAAAAAATGATACTATGAATTGCGTTGGACTAATTTTGAATTGTAAATGCAGTATTGTAGTTATTAAATACAACTAATATTAAATTCATTTAAAAATGCATTCTATTGTCGAAATACTATATTTACTTGAAATAAATTTTAGGAACACAACACTGACTTGTGTGACTTCAGTTGCTTAGGGGAATGGGGAGAATTTTTTGTGGGATTACATATTACATAAAAATACGTTGTTAAATATCGCTTTGTGTTATTGTAGAACTTTCAAAGAACGAAAATAAACTGTAACAAATAAGCACCCTTGAAAATCACAAGCTGATTAATTAGATACACATCAGAAGTACATTATTTAAAAAACAAACTATTAAAAAACAACATTAAGGAATACTTATATAGACCTACCTCACTATAGTGACGGGGATTTTTAACTAGGTAAATGTGTACAATAATAAAGATTATAAAACTGTAGACCTATTTGTTAAACATTTTTATTTACATAGTCTAGGTTATTATATAGTACCAGGAGACCGAGCTAAAGCTCGATTATAAGCAGGGCTATGATTTCAATAATAAATATTGGATTATTGAGTTTTGAGGTTAGGCATATAACATTAAACAACTAAATAAAGGGTATATACAACATTAGGATTACCTGTAATAAAAATACAGTTTAAAGGATTAACCATAATCTCAACGCTATGCCTCAGAAATAAGTCAGGCCTAAATTAAAGTTTAATATTTCAATATCGATTTAGGCCTAGGGCCTAGTTCGCTCAAGTCAATAACTATTATTGCAAATTTCAGTGAACATCGTTTAGGTTAGGCCTATAACATTAAACAACTAAATAAAGGGTATGTTTATTTAGCAGAAGTATTCGTTGCCATGGTAACTATAAATAGATACAACATTAGGTTTACCTCTAATAAAATATAGACTACAGTTTAAAAGAAAGCAGATGATTATTGTAATGGCATTGAAAACATTTGCATCAGCTGTGCTTTGTATTGTTTAAAAAGGACAAATTTCACTTTTTAATTTAATAAAAAGGCGTAGAAAACGAATTTTCCCAGACTGGTGACCATTTCCAATCGATTTCTCGTGGCCAAAAGCCCCATATAAAATCAAAAAATGAAAAATCCTTAGACGGAGATTCCAGATCCATTTAGCAGACAAACAATTATCTCTCGCTTTAGAAGATAAGATTTAAAGATATAAAAATACTATATTTTAATTATTTTATATTTAATATTGATAGATCAAATGATTTGGAAGTTATTAATATTATAGTAAAGAAATTAATAATGGAATATGTTTGTATGTTATACGAAGATGTGCGAATGTCTCCGAAGTTAAGCGAATAATATTATCTCTTATTTAAATTTACAATACAAATATATTGATGATAAAAGGTTGTATTTATATACAGTTTATTACCTCAAAGCCAATATTATAACGTATATATTATAGCATACATTAGTTTATATAACTCATATTTAAAAAAAATCAACTTCATAAGAAATTACAACGATTGAAGTTGTAAACATAACCCCAAACTATAATCTGCACTTGGTTTGTTTAAGTGGCACAGATGATGGGTGAAATCAGCCATACATTTTGATGAAGATTTAAGGAAGATATGGTGTTGCCACAAAAAAACACCTCTGAGAAATAAAAAATATGATGGTACTCCAACTTAAGAAGACCTTCGACAAATTAATATGTTTATTAAATTACAACGATATACAAGTTTGTATAAAGTAGGTAACTCTAGAGTTGATTTATTTGCATTCAGTAAAGTTAATAAAACTGAAGGGAAAACTTTGCCAAGTAACATATGTACGTAACACATGTTACTTTTCCAGACATTGAGGTTATTGAGGAAACGTAAACTTTTTGCTGATTGTTAAAACAGACGTATAAACTTTAGTTATGTTACGAGAGATTTCTAATATGCGCACACTTTATTCCGTACACTAGACAAATGTAACAGCTGAGAAAATGTGTTTTATTGTGTCTCTAATACTAAAATGTAAGTGGTTTAACAACACAACTGAAGGCAACTCGTATCGTTTGTAGCCAATTCGAGTTGAGAAACACAGAGAAATGCCATAGGACGTCATACCCCTTCAACTACTACGTCATATCCCCTCCAATTTCATTACGTCATACCATACAACGATTACTTACGTGCCCCTTTTTTACAATAACAACTGTACAACGATTATTTTCCCCTTTTTGGTAACACTACTCGCACTGAAATCGTTGAGAATAATTTACATCACCTCCTGGAAGGTTTAGGCAATCACTTTTGTACAGCCGGGGCGACAAAATATTTTTATCTAGACTGAGTGTCTAATATTTTTATAATATCTTTATAAATATTTCGTCGAAAAATCTCTTAACCCTTTGAGGACAAAAAAGTGATAAAATTTGAAAAAACTATATATTTCTTTATTTTTGTGATTAATTAAGGTTTTTTTAGTAAATATATATATATATATATATATATATATATACATACCTTAGTAAAATTATGCAAAACAGCCCCAGCCGGAGACCAGATATCTAGTCATATCCCGTCAGCTTGGAAGCGAGCCAACCTTACTTCCGCCCTACTACCCTCAAACCACAGATATGATTAGATATCTGGTCTCCCCTAGCCTAGATTCGAACCTAGCATCTTCTGATCAGGCAGACGCAACGTTATCCACTAGGCTTCGGCTTGATTAAAGAAAACTGACAAATTAACAAAAATTAATTAAACACATTGCCATCAACAATGGATATCCACCATCTATTGTTGACAGAATTTTAAAAAAACAAGAAAATAAGTCTAGGAACCCAAAGGTAAAATCGGAGAATAAATATATACTGTTACAATACAATGAAGAGTTACAGCACATTGTCAGCAACATCTTTAAGAAACAAGGATAGACTACAGCATTTAAAACAGGATATAATTTACAAAGGGTGATTAACACAAACAGGAATAATAGAGACAAATTTGACAGCACTGGTGTTTATGAATTATCATGCGCCGACTGCCAGATAAAATACATTGGACAGACGGGTAGATCGTTCCAGACGAGGTTCAAGGAGCACATCCCCACTAGTAAACAAACTCTACGCCTACAAGGTGTTGAATCCAAATATATTGAACACCTCATCAATCTTAACCACAATTACAATACAATAGACCATACCTTAATAATACTCCACCACTGCGAAAAGGGCAAATTATTAAATGCTTTAGAACAATATGAAATATATAAAAAAAATTTAAAACTGAACCGCAAACCATACTTAATGAAAAGCTTGGATTTGATTCCAATGTTTTATTTGATACAATTATAACAGAAACAGAGACCAAATAAACTCCCCCCACCACGTAATTGATAACAATCTATTGAAAATTGCAACCCAGTGAACTTTGATGACATCAGTACAGTGCGAGACAGTGGGCCCACGAGACATGTGATTTCTCATAGTAAATTTGTTTGTGTGTTTATTCTGAATGTTTGTGTGTAAATGTGTATATGATGTGTGACAACGGATTAATTCATACAACAAATTTTAACTTGAAAATGGCAGAATAAGCCGAAACGGCCGTCGTTTGAAGAATTTATTCGACAATTGACTATTGTCGACGGTAAGTTGTAATTATATTTTATAAATTAACAAAACTTCAGTTACTTTACTATCGGTAAAAATATTACGTGTAAAGTAAAAGTAAAGTAAAAGATAGTTTATCAGCACCATCTAGGAGTGGTTATAGGAAGTTTGCTCGGTTGCTCTTAAGTTTGAATCTCTATATTAGTATGTGTGAGAGGTTTATAATAATAACTTAGATCAGTTCTTATTAAGTTAGGTAGTTAATTTAAAGCAATATGCCACCCTTTTAATAAAAAATACTGACAAATGAAAGACTAGAACATGTTTTAAAAAATTGGGGGAATCACACCATATGAATTGCCAATTGAAAGCAAGTACTAGCGAAGCAAGTCCTGCTTTCTGGTGGCATTTGTTGAAACTAGGTGTAGACCTGATGTTTTACAGAACTGCAATGGTACTCTAAGGCTAACAACAGACGAGACACCGGTGTACGGTACACTAGTGTATGGGACACTAAATGTACTATCAATTAAATGTGTGTCAACAGATGAGACACTGAGTAGTGCGCTACCAGATTCTGTGGCTCTACGGTGTTATGTCTCTCCCCGCGAGAAGCTGGGACACCGGACAGTGTCCCGTACACCGGTGTCTCGTCTGTTGTTAGCCTAAAGTACCTCCAGGCCACAACTTGTAGATAAAGCCACTGTTACCTTTTATAAAGACAGTTGAATTGGGTGGTACCTAAAAGTACCGTCGGGCAGCAAAGGGTTAAAGACCTTCCATTAACAATAATTTTATTTAATTTGAAATTTGCTTAGCTCAGAATTTATTTTTCGAGTACTCTTAATATTTGATCTCTGAGTAGTGAGAACACTGGAACCGACCTTATAACTTTACTTCTTTGTGCTTCGGATATTACTACAGCTAGACGCAATTATAATTTTAATACTAAAGGAGAATTTTATGAATGGATAACTGTACAACAGGTATTACGTTTTTAAACTCTTACAACTTTCTGCCTTTACCGACTCTCTCTTCCAAGTAGTTATCTTATTCCCCGCTAAGCGGCGACTCCGTACAGAAACAGGTTTTACGTCAGTTGGCACACTGTGCAGTCTTAGGCTTATTCTGAATTCACCAGCTGTTCAAATAACGTGAGTTGAATTTAACTTTGTCATGCAAGGCTTTTAGAAAGGTCGGCCATTAGCCTGTTACGAACTAAACTGTTAAGACGCCGCAAGTTCTAGTTATGTCGTTATATTTTAAATAATTTAGTCGCGAATTAACGACAGTGCGTCACTAATTAACATGCCTTTGTTTTAAGTCCTTTTCTTCTAAATACCAGGTATGTAGAGCAATATTACCAAGTTAAAATGTTTTAGCTTTTCATTTTTGGTTATGACATGTTCTCCTTGTAAGTTTTATAAAGTTAGATTTACATTTAATATTATAAATAATATTTCAAACTCACAGAGTTTAGTTCAAAATCTATGTAATTCAATTTTCTATGTAAGTTTT
>JAGFPH010007121.1:6991-25974 GCA_018207615.1 Philaenus spumarius | reverse complement strand
ACGGGGGTTGGCATGCGAAGCACGCAATGCACTGTGTATTGAAAATTATCCCAATACGTGGGTTGGCGTGCAAGGCACTGTGCGTCGGCCGCTTCTCATAGTGTTCAGTGTCAAGCTCACATGTGCGTCCTTAGCAGTGGACGTGTTAATAATTTAAATATGTTTGTGAGAAAGTATGTGCCAGTTTCTGGTACCGTATATTTATAAGGTGAAGGTAAATAAGCTGAAAAGCTGCTTGTATGTACAAAATATATTAGTAGAATTGTTTACAAATAACTTCTACCTTGGACTCACGCGCTGCTTCGTTCCACTAGACCTTGCTCGGGTTATGGACTGTTTCGCTTCGCTCGCAGCTTTCAAACTCGGCCGTCGCGTCGGCCTCAGATCGGAATATGCCCCCACTTCTACCTTATACACTTTAAATAGTATTTTACATTTGTTGGATTTTGAGGGAACCAAGCGAGCTATGACCTCGTGTAGAAACCAAAATGTGCAGAATAACATCCTACATTTATTTGTTTAGAGAAAACCCTAAACGAAATTCATTCTTGTACGAAAAATCTTAAAAATAGTTACGTCAGGATAAAAAAACTTATTTTCGGTTGTTGGATTCTGCTGGGTAACGAGTTCGTCCGAGCGACTTAGACGGCCAACTTGTGTACCAAATTTGGACCGAATCGGAGTTAAAGTGCGGCCGTTAGAGTGCGAACACATATATACATATATTTATATAATTTTTAATTATACCCCAAAATGTGTTCTGGGGGCCATGATCGGGTATTTTCTGTTATATCCCCGCATTTACAAACTATTTTCTAAAACTATTTTCTATAGAATGAGGATTAATCGGGAATGTCCAAATAACTATTTATAACTACTCCATAACATATAAGGAAGGAAGTTTCCAGTTTTTGTTGATATTAGATAAGGGTTATCGCAAACGCGTAACTTTACTATTCGACTCTAAGCCTAATATTTTTGCAGACAACGACGTTGTTTTACATTTTACTGTTAAATGTTGAATACAGGTAAACATACTGTAACTAAATAGATTAGGTTAGAACCTTTTAGGTATTTTTTAAATGATTATTTTTGCATTTATGTTGCCATTGGTTAGCCTAAAGTCGAATAGTAAAGTTGTGCATGTTTAAAAATTTTTATTATTTTTTCCCCAACGTTTAAATCGTGAGTAAATATTATATTTCACATTTTTTGTAGTTCTATATCAATTAATCCTCATTCTATAGAAAATAGTTTGTAAATGCGGGGATATAACAGAAAAGACCCCCATGATCGGTGCTCATTCACTACTCCCGGGACCTTAGGTCTCACAATAAGGGTCACTGTAATAGATCATGTTTCCTATGGGAATTCGCTAATAACACCAGTTTTCCTCAAATTTTACGATCAAGCACTTGTAAGTCGAATTCAATGCGCCCTGTGAATACGTCATTAATAATGTTTATCACGTCGCGTCGTCCATTGTGCTCTGGATATGAATGTCAATTGAGGCAGGGCACACGTAATGCCTATAGAGTAATGAGCCTGTTTCAGTACACCCCTTCTAATAATCATGAAGGCAGATTTGAATTTGTTTATTTATCACACACTTTTACAATTAAAATTGTACATGGACTTCTTTTCCTAAAGTCATATGAATTCAAGACATCTGTACTAATATTATAAAATGGTAAAATATATTTTTTTTTCTACTTTTTATGTAAGTGGTAATCTCTGGAACTTCTGAACCGATAGAAAAAAAAATAGTTTTACTAATAAAAAGCTACACAATCCCTGTGTAACATAGGCTAAAATTTATTTTGATAAAAAGATTTTTTATTTCAATATTTGTTAATTTAGTCGGAAAAACTCATAGGTTAGACTTAGACTGATGAATTACCAAAGCAACCAATTGAATAAAATAACAGATAAAACGGCTGTTTGCTCTGATACTTCCATTAACACACGATTTCACACTTTGAAGCAACTATTTGTATTTCTAACTTTTAGGTTAGGTTTTTGTTAAAGTGTAGACCCGAGCCTTGCTGTTTCTTTTAACCTTTATTATAACTGCTGTTATAAAATATACGAAATAATTTGATTTGAACATACAACATTATTTACCGTCTTAGTTTTGAGGTTATTATTAATCCTACACCTTTATTATAAAGACAACATAACTTTATTATGTGTATAGAAGGTTCCAACGGGGTTCGCATGCGGAACACGCAGGGGTTTCCAGTAGTTTGTACTATAAGTAAATTAAAAATAAATAAGTCGTATTGTAATTTAATAGTAGGCCTATATATTGATAATATTATTGATAGTGAGTAACCAATATTAAAAGGTGATTTCAAAATACTGTATGAAATAATTATTTGTATTTCTAACTTTTTGGTTAGGTCTTTGATTAAGTGTAAACCTGAGCCTATCAGGTTCTTTTAACCTATATTATAACTGCTGTTATAAAATACACGAAATAATTTGATTTGAACATTCAACATTATTTACCGTCTTAGTTTTGAGGTTGTTCTTAATCCTACATCTTTATCATAAATAAAACATAACATATGTTTTTATAAGGTCCCACCGGTGGTTGGCATGCGGAGCACGCAGGGGTCTCCCCTAGTTTGAAATAACATTGTTCCTCATCCTTCAGGTAACCGTTCCCACTGAAGGTGATAAGTCACTCACTGCCCACAAATTCTGGGCCTACTACTAGTGTGGATTGTTGGAGTTATGCTTTTAAAGCTTATGCCAATAAGTGAAATTAAGCCATTTTCAAAATCCCAATATTGTAACTTTAAACTGTCGCCATTTTGTGTATGGTGAACCTTTTGATGTCTGTTTTCTGGCATTGTGTTCTTTTAAGATATACCTTTAATTTGTTGAACAACTCGACCTATGCTCTTATTTACGATTTTTCTCCGACTGCCCGATGGTCGTAGCCCTAAGGTGAAAAAAATATAATTGTTTAAACATTTTTTTTTTAGAGAAACAATGTAGCTACCAACATTTTTACGTAATTTGCAACGGTTACAAAAAAAAATAATTCGACCACACAGCTGAACCGCTGATGTGAGTTGAGCAAATTTCCAAAATTAAGTTTATAGGCCTATGTTTTAGGGTTTCAACCAACAATTTGGGAAATAGGTCTACTCACGATGGTGCTGAATTGCTGCAAAATGGTTCGCACGCCATTCCGCTTATTGGGAGGATCTTCAATACACAATGCATTGCGTGCTTCGCACGCCATTCCGCATATTGGGAGTATTTTCAATATACAATGCATTGCGTGTTTCGCACGCCAAACCCCGTATTGGGAGTATCTTCAATACACAATGCATTGGGTGCTTCGTACGCCAACCCCACGGTAGGCTCCACCACATGGCTTTGAACCGGGTACTTCTATGGCACTTTTACGTTTTGATCGATTTTCGGGGAACCAAACGGGCTATAAGGACGCGTAAAAAACAAAATATGCAGAATAATATCCTACGTTTATATTTGTAGAAAAAACTCAAAAACAAATTCACTCTCGCAGGAAAAATATAAAAAAATAGTTACTTTCGGTCAAAAAACGTGCTTCCGATTGTTGGATTTTTTGGCTACCAAACTCGTCCGAGTGACGTAGACAACCAACATGTATACCAAATTTGAACCAAATCGGACTTAAAATGCGGCCGCTAGAGTGCGAACACATATGATTTTTAATCACACCTCAAAACGTGTTCTGGGGACCATGATCGGTGCTCATTTGCTACTCCCGACCTTGGGTATTACCATAAGGGTCACTGCAGTAGCTCATTTTTCCCATGGAAATTCGGTAATAAGCTTCCCAGACTTTTGAGGCAACCTGTACGCATAGCTATCCTGTTCACGGGATACTAATGGTGTTCAGATACGCCAGGTTACGAACTGGTTTCATTGAGGTGTTGTAAAATCTACGGGCTCGTTTAGTAGAAATTGATTTTGACAATTCGTTTTCTATACAAGTTTCCCCTTTGAACCAGCAGTTCTATTGCCAACAATAGCTTACCCAACAAATAAAAAAGGGTTGATTCCTGTGTCCAATATATCAAGGTCTGTTTTCGCTGCGGCAGAAGGTGAAGGAGACGCAAATGGGTTTACATTCATTACAGAAATAGACTTCACGTCGTAGCACGGAAATTGCGAAGGATCTCTTTGCACGTTCGAGTAAGAACATTGTCTCATAATCCAGACGCAAATTTATCACTATTATTAAGTATACACTCAAATCTTTGACAGTAAAATTAATATTTCGCTTGAATAAAGTTGTGTTTGTTCTTGTTATCCCTTAAAATTAATATAAAAACATACTCATATGATAAGTCGTTTGTAAATCTGTCTTACACAATCGAAAAGATAAGTCGTTTGCAAATCTGTCTTACACAATCGAAAGGATAAATCGTTTGTATATCTGTCTTACACAATCGAAAAGATAAGTAGTTTGTATATCTGTCTTACACAATCGAAAAGATAAATCGTTTGTAAATCTGTCTTACACAATCGAAAAGATAAGTCGTTTGTAAATCTGTCTTACACAATCGAAAAGATGAGTCGTTTGTAAGTCTCTCTTACACAATCGAAAAGATGAGTCGTTTGTAAGTCTCTCTTACACAATCGAAAAGATGAATCGTTTGTAAGTCTCTCTTACACAATCGAAAAGATGAGCCGTTTGTAAGTCTCTCTTACAAAATCGAAAAGATGAGTCGTTCGTAAAACGATAGACCTTCACAATAGATTTTCTCTGGGAGTGATAAAACTATTACAGTGAAATCAACTCTATAAAAGTGAGTGTACGTACGTGCATGAATAACACATAATATAACAGCTGATGTCACAATAATCTGTAATACTTAAACAAAACCAATGTAGATTATAGTTTGGGGTTGTGTTTACAACTTCAATCGTTATAATTTTTTGTGAAGTGGATTTCTTTAAATATGAGTTTTTTAGAACTAATGAATGCTATTATATACGTTATAATATTTGCTTTGAGGTTATAAACCCAGTGTAGATTATAGTTTGGGGTTGTTTACAACTTCAATCGTTATAATTTGTTGTGAAGTTGACTTTTTTTAATATGAGTTATAGAAGTAATGTATGCTATACAATATACATTATAATATTTCCTTTGAGGTTATAAACTGTATTTAAATACAACCTTCTATCATCAATATATTTGTTTATACAAATTTAAAGAAGAGATCCGTTTGACTTCGGAAACATTCGTACATCTTCGTGTAACATATAAACATATTCGATTGTTAATTTCTTCACTATAATATTAATAACTTCTAAATCATTTGATCTGTCAACGTGAAATAAAAAGCAATTAAAAGATAGTATTTTTAACTTTCTTTGAATTAATAATGTATGTAAATAAAAACGTTTAATTAATAGGCCTACAGTTTTATAATCCTTATTATTGTACACATTTTCCGAGTTAAAAATCTCCGTCAGCATAGTTACGTAGGCCTAGATAAGTATTCCTTAATGTTGTTTTTAAATAGTTTGTTTTTTAAATTGTGTATTTCTGATGTGTATCTAATTAATCAGCCTGTGGTTTTTCACGGGGGCTTACTAGTAATTATATACTCGTGTTGTTTCGTATTACGTTACTAGTAAATAACTAAACAATGATTAGTTTTCGGGAGTGCATTCATCGTGCAGAGAATATAATAAAGTTACAATTCTTTTAAACACTCAAATAAACGTATCAAATCCATTAAAAGATTAAAAGAACTTCTAAAACAAACAAACAACCATACGTATGAATAACCTCCAGAGAGATGATTTTGTTTTTAACAAATTGAATATGAATCCCGGGCGAGATCTATTAATGCATATTATTACTTGCATTTTGTTTTGTCTAGAATTAATATTACTTTGAAAGATACCTCTAGGTAATAAACTGTTTTACATTTTGATATAATATCTTTTATTTCAAAAATTAAAGTAGTAATGGCTACGTAGTTATATTTCATCCTCTTCATGATTTGTGATTCTTTTTAGTTGATGTTTTAAAAATAAATATCAATAATACAGAGAGTGAATCCGATTATATGTATTTTCCTATGTAATATCTATTTTTATTTTTCTCTGTGCAAAATATTAACGGACCATTCGTTTGAGTTTAAATCTATCGACGGATTTTTGAAGTGAATACTTCTTTAGGCAGTCGGGAACTTTTTGAATGACGTAAAATATGCGAACTCGCATTACGCACGCCAACCCCCGTATTGGGAGAATTTTCAATACGCATAGCATTGCGTGCTTCGCACGCCAATTTTAAGCCTATGTGCTACGGACGCACTTGTGCGTCCGCTTTAAAATATAAGTGGTTGTTACGTAGAAAGGTTCAAAAATAAAAAATAAAGCAATGTCTACTCATTTAGGCTGTAATTATAAAAAAAATAAAAGGTCAGCTCCTAGCATAGGAAATACAAAATTTGCGGAGTGTGAACGATCAGTGAACGTGTTAACAGGAATTATAAGTTATGTAATAAAACATAGGTTACAAGTAAATTGCCCATGTAAAGTAAAGCGACTTGCATCACATGTATCCCTTGGCTTCTAAGCTAAACAGCTCTTCTAAGTAGTTTTTTCGCCGCTAGATCTCAGCACACGATGGACTTGCAGTTACATTCCTCGGCCACAACATTTTAAATTGTTGAAGAGCCAGTTTCTGCACTTAACTGCATTATTTAAAAAAATGTCACTTGTACCGCTTGGCTTCTCATCCCTTTATATGTTTTTAAAACTATAGTTACTTTACATGACTATGCCATGCCCTATACTGTTTTGTTCCCCCGATTTTCTATGGAGTTTATTCGTTTTTTACTCCAACCTAAAAACAAATTAGTTAAAAAAAGTATTATTAAAGGTTAACTAATTTTCAATATGTGTAAATTTGATCTTAAGAAGATAGTGTGTTATATTTTCAATAAATTATACATTACAATATCCACTCGCACTTACAATTTCAAATAATAATAAATATACAGGGTAAATCGGGAAGAAAGGGGGACACTTTTAGGGCGTGTTCTACTAGTGAAAATACGGGAAAAAGTTTAAACGTTTAAACATAGGTTCGGAAATGCTTCGTTTTCAGTTATCCACAGTTTTTTTTTTCTTTTACATTTTATCTTTGGATGTAGGAAATATACTGAAGTAAAATTTTGTATTCATATTTGGTATGAAATCTTCTAAACATGTACGAAAACACAAAACGATTTGTCATATATTTTCGATATGGAGGGCGTTTAAAATGTGTAATGTAAAATATCTCGGAAACCGATAATTTAACAAAAAACATAAATTGGGAGTGCTTAAGACCACACGTTGAATGTGATAACTTCTATGACTACGGGGATTTTTAACTCGGTAAAAGTGTACAATTATAAGGATTATAAAACGGTAGGCCTATTTGTTAAAATTGTTTATTTATTTCCGTTATTATATATTTAAAGAAAGGTAAACATATTATATTTTAATTACTTTTTATTTCATATTGATAGATCAAATGATTTAGAAGTTGTTAATATTATAATGAAGAAATTAATCATCAAATATGTTATACAATAAACGGTACCAGATAACTGCCACATACTTTCTCCCAATTGAAACTTTATACCTTCCCAAGAGTAGCATAGGAGGTGGTTATTTAGAATTGCAAAAGCAGGAAAATGTTACCATGGAAAATATTAGATGCATGTAACACACATCCATATTATATTATATTATTATTATTATTTAAACTACTCGATCGATTTCGAACAAATTTGCACCAGATATGTCAATTAGGCCTGTATAGATGCACGAAAAAAACTTTTGAAAAACAACCCCCTATTTGGCCAAAAACCCCCAATAATCAGTTGTTATTATTACTATTACCTAAACGAGAATTTTTAGAAATATGCATACATTAAAGGCTACAAATAAGCCAAATTTTATCAAAATCGTTAGAGCCGTTTTTGAGAAATTTTGATTTTTCTCGTTTTTTGGTCATTTTTGGGGGGTAAAACCCCTTAAAAATAAAAAATTAGAAAAAATTAAAAAATGCCTGGAGATATTCTAGAACTACACATACATACCAAATTTCATCAAAATCGGACCATTGGTATTGCCTCCAGCTCTGTAAACAACCTTACAGACACACAGACATACGGACAGACATCACCAAAAAAAAACACTTTTTTGGATTCAGGGAGCACCAAAACAAATAATTCCACTAAAAATATTTTTGGGTTCAGGGAGCACCAACACAGATAATTCCACTAAACAATTTTTTTTTTTTTTTTGTTCAGGAAGCACCAAAACAGATAATTCCACTAAACATTCAAATTCGAAAATTTGTACGAAAACAATACTTTCTCCATATACTACGTATAGGGTGGAGAAAATAAAAATGTACGAATGTTTCTGAAGCTAAACAATAGGTATATTTTCTTTAAATTATTTGTATAAACGAATAAACAGACGATAAAATGTTGTATTTATGTACAGTTTATAATCTCAAAGCAAATCTTATAACGGATTGTAGCCTACATTAGTTATATAACTAACATTTAAAAAATCAACTTCACAAGAAATAATAATGTTTGAAGTTGTAAACATAACCCCAAAGTATATTCTACGCTCGGTTTTGTTTAAGAATTATTACAGATGATGGGTGAAATCAGCTGTTATATTATATTCACTAATCCTTATTTGTTAATTTGATGCTATGGTAATGAATGTAAATGTATTAAATATTCCCTTTATACACTCCGACATGTGTCTACGCAAAAAGTCGCGTGACGCGAGATTTCAGAAACATAGTCAAGCGAAAGTGCCCAACTGGCCAATAGAAATTGTAACTTCAAAAACTCCCTTTTTAATGATTAACAAAACAGTTTTTTATTATTTTCGTAACTTGAAAGATAAACGAGTTGTTGCCTCAAAACTCAAAATTTTATAGTAACGTGTTCTGAGGACCATGGTCGGTGCTCATTTACCACTGACCTTAGGTTTCACCATAAGAGTCACTGTATTAGCTCATATTTCCTATGTAAATTCGCTATAAAAAGGTAATGTAATGTTGTCTGGTAACCCGGCAAAACCTGTCTCGCTGTAATAAATCACATGACACTGGATTTGGTTTTGTTAGTTGTCGACTAAAACAAAGTTATTTCAAATTGTGTTTTGCTATTAGTTGGTTTACAAAACAGTATAATGTATTGTTTGGTTTTTGTTGTGATAGTTTCGATATTTACAACCGTATAGTTTGGTTTGGTAACATTTGCGAATAATTATAACTTTACTAACTTGAATACAGGACGGATTTATTGTTTATAAATAATTCAAGTGATAAGGTGAATGTAAAAACAGTTTCGAACATAATTGCATTTCTTTTAAAATGTTAATTTTAGTTTAAACTCAACGTCACTTATTAGCGAATTTCCATAGAAAAAAGAGCTATTACAGTGACCCTTATGGTAATACTTAAGGTCTGGAGTAGCAAATGTGCACCGATCATGGTCCCCAGTACAAGTTTCGGGGTGTCATTAAAAATCATATATATAAAGGGTATCTCCGAACTCTCTGGGCCCCTTCTGTGGATATGTTCCTGGGATCCAGACGAACATATTTCACAGTATAAACATGGGTCTACGGTGCTTATTTTTTCATCTGTCTGTCTGTATGAGTTTTTGACAAAATACTTAATACTTTTGGAAGTAGAAAAGATATTGAGCTCATACTGTGTGTACCTATTTGTTGCGTAACCTTTTATCACTGTACGAAAAATTAGAACATAATTTTAAATATTTTCAAAATGGTGGCCGTTTTTAATTTTTAATGTCAAATATCTCAAAAACCGCTAACTTTACAAAAACATTACACGAAACAAAAAAGTTTGCTTTTTTAATGAAAAAACACAATGGTTTTTATTTTTATATTCATTGTTGATAGCCTTAGAACTACATATATTATATATATATATATTATTTATATTTTGTCAAATGTAGTCAGTATTTGTTTTTACCTTTTATGTGGCTACATGTTTCACTGCCACAGGCAGCATCATCAGGCCAGCTATCTATGTACACTTAAACACTTATATATACACAACACATAAAGTTACACATATTTTCGTACATTTTTTGTAGCAAATCTGAACAAACCTATTTATTTATGTGACGTGTACAAAAAATGTACGAAAATATGTGTAACTTTATGTGTTGTGTATATATAAGTGTTTAAGTGTGCATAGATAGCTGGCCTGATGATGCTGCCTGTGGCAGGGAAACATGTAGCCACATAAAAGGTAAAGAACAAATACTGACTACATTTGACAAAATATAAATAATATATATATATGTTTTTATTTTGTCTGCAGCTCAAAGGATAACAGAGATATTGACAAAAAAATGAAAAAAGTATTTCTTTGTAGTTGTCAACAAAATTCCCAGTTAGCGGAAGCACATTTGTTGACCGGAAGTAACTATTTTTTTAGATTTTTCTTAGGAGAATGTTTTTTAAGAGTCTTTTCTAAAAATATAAATGTAGGATATTATTCTGTACATTTTGTTTTTTACGCGACCTTATAGCTCGCTTGGTTCCCCCAAAATCGATCAAAACGTAAAATACCATTAAAGTACCCGGTTCAAAGCCACGTGGTGGGTTATGCCTTGGGAGAATCTTCTCATCCGAGGCCGACGGACGGGTTTTTACACTGCGAGCGAAGCGAAGCTCATAACCCGAGACCACAAGATCGAGGTGCAAAGCGAGTTTTTCCACTGCGAGGGTAACGAAGGAGCGCGTGGGTCGAAGTCGGAGGCATAGGCGCAAACTAATTCCACAGATATATTTCGTAACACAGAGGCAGCTATTCAGCACCGTCGTGAATTACTAGCTACGCACCAACAGGTTCACCATTTTCCGAAAGTTTGTTACTCGTAACTACCGAAAGAGCATAAATAATACAGGTTTTGAGGTGTATTTAACATTTATCATTCACATTATTGCATACTGTTTTGATATACAGGGTAATTGTTTTAAATGGGGCCACCATTGGCATCTCAGAAACTATAAGAGTTACAACAATCTTTAAATGGGGGACTTTCCCTACTTTTTCCCTTTCATTAAAACTACAATATTAACATTTTCAAAAACTGAGCCATTTTTCCAATATGGTGGCCAACTTCATTTTTCAAATAGAAACCTCCACTTTTTATGTTGAATTTCGATTAAGGATACAAATTTAAGACATTTTTATTCTTATGAATTGTTTCCTAACCCCAACCGTTTATGAGCTACAGCTTCTCAAAAAAACATTTTCTATTAATTTTATGATTTTTTTTTAATTGGGCCACCATTGGGATCTCAGAAAGTATTAATTTTACAGAAAACTTTAAATGGGGAACCTTTCTTTGTTTTATGAGAAATTAAAAAATATGTAGTTAAAATATTTCTAAATGGCCGCCATTTTCCAATATGTCGGTCAACTTTGAAATTTTTTATGGAAACCCCTACTTTTTATGACGGATTTGAATTTTACATGCAATTGTAAGACTTTTTTTACTCTTGGTGTTTCCTTGATAAACTTAACCGTTTATCCGCTAGGAGCGCTGAAAGTTTCAGAAACTCTTATTTCAACAATTATTAAAGAGGCGTGTTTTACCATTTGCAAACAATAAAATTTAACTCAAAGTGCAATATTTTGTACAGTGGAATGTTAAAAAGCTGTGTCAATTTCACAAATACTTTGTTTTATACAAAAAACCTACTAAATTACTGTTAAATAAACGGTACCAGGAACTGGCACATACTTTCTCACAAACATATTTAAATTATTAAACAGATTCACTGTGACTTGTAGGGTGGGGTAGGAGAGGTTATTTTTTTACATAAAAAGTAGGGGTGTCCATTATAAATTTCAAAGTTGACCGCCATATTGGAAAATGGCGCCCATTTAGAAATATTTTAACTACATATTTTTTAATTTCTCATAAAACAAGGAAAGGTCTCCCATTTAAAGTTTGCTGTAAAATTAATACTTTCTGAGATCCCAATGGTGGCCCAAATAAAAAAATCACATAAAATAGAAAATTTTTGAGAGGCTGTAGCTCATAAACGGCTGGGTTTAGGAAAAATACAAAAGAATAAAAATGTCTTAAATTTGTATCCTTAATCGAAATTTCATCATAAAAAACGGGAGTTTCCGTTTGAAAAAATGAAGTTGGCCGCCATATTGGAAAAATGGCGGAGTTTTTGAAAATGTTAATATTGTAGATTTAATGAAAGGGAAAAAGTAGGGAAGGTCCCCCATTTAAAGATTGTTGTAACTTTTATAGTTTCTGAGATGCCAATGGTGGCCCATTTAAAAAAATCACCCTGTATACTTAACGGTTAAACCAGCATTATACAGTAAATTAAAACGCAGACAATCTTGTAAAAATTTTTAGCTTTTGATCCAAATCGATTGTTTTATTTATAATTATCGCGTTGCCCGTCCACTAATTTTGTGCAAAATGTTTACATTTTATTCAATTTTTAAATAAGAACCCTAAAAATGTCCTTGCTAAAAAGTGCCCTAGATTAACCTTGAAAAAATATGCAAATGAAAGTTTCGTCAAAATCGCTTGAGCCATCCCGGAGATTAGCCCAGAGTAACAATCAGATAGACAGACAAAAAATAATAAATGCATGTTTATTTTCTGGTAAAGTGTCAATACATCAACTCATATAAAAGCGAGTGTACGTCCGTTCGTACGTGAGTAACATATAATACAACAGCTGATTTCACCCAACATCTGTAATAATTAAACAAACCCAGTGTAGATTATAGTTTGGGGTTATGTTTACAACCTCAATCGTTCATTGTGAAGTTAATTTTTTTTAACATGAGTTATATAATCTAATGTAGGCTATAAGATACGTTATAATATTTCCTTTGAGGTTATAAACTGTATGTAAATACAACCTTTTATCATCAATATATTTGTTTATACAAATTTACAAACCCATTCGTTTAACTTCGGAAACATTCGTGCATCTTCGTATAACCTATAAACTTATTCGATTATTAATTTCTTCACTATAATATTAATAGTTTCTAAATCATTTCATCTATCAATATGAAATACAAAACAATAAAAATATGGTATTTTTATCTTTATTTAAATATATAATAACTTATATAAATAAATATGTTTAACAAATAGGCCTATAGTTTTATAATCCTTATTATTGTACACATTTGCCAATATAAAAATCCCCGTCTGCACAGTTATATAGGCCTAAATAAGCAGGAATTTATGTTTTTTTTTTAATAGTTTGTTTTTAAATAATGTATTTCTGATGTGTATCTCATTAATTAGCCTTTGGGTTTTCACGGGGGCTTAGTAGTATGAGCAAAAAACAGTATATATTTTGAAATCACAGACAGACACTTTTATTTTTATCAGATAAGGAAAGTATGCTATATTTATTAATGAAACTGCTTTTGACAAAGACTTATGTCTTGAACCTGTATTTATATTAGTAGAATAAAAGTAGTACTGTTTATTATTAAGCAGACCATGGCAGCTGATGGATATAAACTATTTCCACATTTCCTCATAAATAAGTACCTTGACGTGGTATTACAGTGCGATTAAGCAAGTAAAAGGATTGACCTGACAGTAAACTGCCCTTTGTATTTCAATTAAATTCCCATCGTCGCATAAAGTTTATTATAAAGAGCGTAAGAGGTATAACATGTCAAAACCCACAGCTACTTTACCTTCTATTTTTATATAAAAGCGAAATACCACTGACTCACTCATCACGATTTCTCAAAAACTACCAAACGGATGGATATGAAATTTGGTATCCAGCTTCCTCTAGGGCCATAGGTGCTTACTAAGCAAGGGTTTGAAAAAATTATAAATTTTAGTAGGGGTTTGGGGGATCAAAGTTATTAAATCACGATTTCTTTAAAACTACGGAACGGATTAGAATGAAATTTGGTATGTAGCTTCCTTTAGGGCCATAAGTGTTCACTAAAAAAAGGTTTCAAAAAATTCGAAATTTTAGGGGGGTTTGGGGGGATCAAAGTTATTAAATCACGATTTCTTCAAAACTACCGAACGGATTGGAATGCAATTTGGTATGTAGTTTCCTCTAGGGCCATATGCTTACTAAGAAAGGGTTTGAAATTTTTTTTAAATTTTAGGGGGGATTTGTTGGGATCAAAGTTATTAAATCACGATTTCTTCAAAAGTACCAAACGGATTGGAATTAAATTTGGTATGTAGCTTCCTCTATTGCGATAAGTGTTCACTAAAAAAGGGTTTTAAAAAATTGGAAATTTTAATGGGGTTTGGGGGGTAAAAATTACTAAATCACGATTTCTCCAAAATTACCGAACAGATTGAAATGAAATTTAGTATGTAGCTTCCTCTAGGGCCATAGGCGCTCGCTAAGAAAGGGTTTAAAATAATTCGAAATTTTAGCGGGGTTTTGGGGGATCAAAGTTATTAAATCACGATTTCTTCAAAACTACCGAACGGATTGGAATGAAATTTGGTAAGTAGCTTCCTCTAGGGCCATAGGTGCTCACTAAGAAAGGGTATGAAAAATTTCGAAATCTTAGGAGGGGTTTGGGGGGATCAAAGTTACTAAAATCATAATTTCAGATCGTTTATTATTATGACAATAGTGCTTTTATTATTTAAGATCTATATATATATAAGCCAAATACCACTCACTGACTGAACACTTAAAAAGAATACAATTACCTTAAAAAGACTGAAAATACCAACCACCACGGGCAACGCCGTACGGGTCAGCTAGTACAATGTAAATGTGCAAACAATAGAGGCATGTTGAGTAGGTACATATAGATCAAATGATTGGTTTGCTAAATATGTAACAATGGTTGATTGAAACCGCGAACCACAAATCGAAGGAGCAACAATCAGTAACAAAACAATTTAAAGAAAAGTTATGTTTAATGTAGGGTGGATCGGGGGACATTTACAAATTTTTTATTGTTTTATTTTTCAATTTTGAAATTTTTACTCTTTTACCTCCCTAAACGTAAACAGCTACTATCGTAATTTAATTTGGTGTTTGTAACTTTTGTTAAATACCAATATTTAAAATCAAAATATTAATTTTTGTTTTGTTTTTTTGTCATTTGTGTAAACGTGCCCCTTGACCGGGGCAGGTTTACATAGAGGAGGGGGCACACATGTACCCTGTACACATGTATTTGTATGAGTGAATTAAATCAATAAAGCAAGGTTTTAGCTTGGAAAATAACTTGAATAGTAAAACAAAATATTCAGTTAATAAGAGGAATCGGATTCATAGTTATTATCGATTTTATAACAAACATCATCAAAATAGTCACAATTTTTACAAATAAAGAATACTAGCTGACTCATGCGAAGCATTCGCATTCTAACTTACTTAAATCCCACTTAATTAAAGTAATAGGTGTATCCACAATGCTGTTCATAACCACGCTTACAATTAATTAAAAATAGCAATGTAGTGGCGTTACGGCAGCTCTCCAGCTGGGTATTGTTATCATCAGTGTTGCCAACGCCAAGAAAATATCCCTACAACTTACTTTATCTTACATCACTGTTACTTTAGAATTCTTTATTTCTTTTCTTTTTTTTCGTACAATTGTATTTTGTATATTTTTTCCGGTGTAGCGGTTAAGGAAAGCTTTAAAATGATGCCTCATTCATGTAATTTGATGATGTATTAAGGAAGTTATGGCGTACCGACAAAAAAATTGCCTTCAGAAATAATATATATGTGATAGTGTCCCCCGGAATACAATTTTCATGAGCCCATCTCTTGCATTTTGTGCAACTAATCCAGGTTTAGATGCTTTGTAAGGTTCCACACAGTAAATACATAAATAATTCTCGTCATCTTCGGAGTCACTAACGTCTGCATGATACTTGGAAACTTTAATTTTTGTTGTTTTGGTCGGACGATTGGTGTGCCACTGGAAAACAGATTTTTAGGCTGGGCGGTTTTTTCTTTTTTTATTTTATCTCGCGAGCCAACTTTCTTTTCTTAGATATATCTTGCTCTTCTTTTAAAGCTTTTTTAACGGGTGTATCCGTTAAAACAGCAGATTTTCTTGTTTTCCTTCCTTTGCTATTTTTCTTTCTGGGTCCTGCTTTCTGCAGAGGTCTCAAGTCCTCAGACGTAGGATAGGTAGGTAAGTCGTAGACCTACTTGGTCCAGGAGTAGGAGAATGATGTACGTTTTTGACGTACAAGGACCTGAGTTAATAACACTATCAGTGGTCTCAGCCCTAGTATCAGGTGTAGTTTGTGTGTTGCCTGTTGATGTAGTTCTGAGAGGAACACGGCTTGGGTATACTTGAGACAAAGGAGCAGGTCTGTCTGTTTCGTATGATGGCATAAAATCAGCATCAGCAAACACATTCCTGTCGAAATATTCCTGGGTTTCTAAATCCAGACGAAATATTGACTGGTGTTACAGCCAAGAGAATGGGTTTACATAAAAGGGCTGGTATTTCATATATAGTCATTGGACACTAGTCGTCAACATCCATGCATCACAAACAGTGTTCATTTGTTTTTTGAATGGGCCAAACACTCCACGATCTAGGAAAAATCTCAAAACATAGTTACTTCCGGTCAAAAAACGTGCTTCCGATTGTTGGAATTTTTTGGCTAACGAACTCGTCCGAGCGACGTAGACAACCAACATGTGTACCAAATTTCAACCAAATCGGACTTAAAATGCGGCCGAAAGAGTGCGAACACATATATACGTAAATATATATGATTTTTAATGACTGCCCAAAACTTGTTCTGGGGACCATGATCAGTGCTCATTTGCTACCTTGGGTCTTACCATAAGGGCCACTGCAATAGCTTATTTTGCCTATGGAAATTCGCTAATAATGTACTTCCGTTTAGAATATAATTATCACGGTGTTCTGCTGGTTACAAATTTAAAATATGATTACAGAGGTAAAACCAAACTTTTGTTGAATTACTTACGTTTCTGCGATCTCATTTCCAAAGCTTTTGCGCCTCGTAGTTGGGGGAAGAACAATGACTTTGACAAAATCCAACAATAGGGAAGTTGCCGCGCCCGTGGGCGATATCCGTGACGCTACCACCTCAGTGTGCCATTGTTTAAGGCCGAATAGTTTGCAACATATTAAATTCCTTTCAACAAATTGTACTTAAAGATGTTTAATATCGCCACAGAGAGGAAAATTTTTTTTCTTCTCTGTGATATCGCTTAAAATAGAATATTGATGTTATCAAAATAAAATGGATTAATATTGCATATAAAAAGTTACAGCGTAATAGTTGGTTTATACATTTTTTACGATATTTATTAGCGAATTTCCATAGGAAAAATGAGCTATTGCAGTGGCCCTCATGGTAAGACCCAAGGTCGAGATTAGCAAATGAGCACCAATGATGGTCCCCTGAACACGTTTTGGGGTGTCATTAAAAATCATATATTTATATGTAGGCACTATATATGTATTCGCACTCTAACGGCTGCATTTTAAGGGGGCGCTTCCCTGCCCGCCATATTGAATCTGATTCCCATAAGAGCAATGCTACAGAATAAGTCATTTTTTTCCGTTAGTTCGTGGAATAAATTTAAAAATTTGGTTTCATTTTGAAGTACTGTCATATGCGGATGTTGATTGCCGAATACATTTTCAGAAACCGTTTTATTGTTTTCATAAACGTATGATATAAATAGTAAAAAATAGTAAACTTTATTAATTTTTTTCTCAGTTGCAAAAAGAGATATTGCAAAAATCCTTAGCAATCAACACCCACAATCTATTTTACTTTAAGGACAAAAATACAGCTTTCGTTTTTTAACAAAAACAGCACAAAAATATGCTTTATAGTGAAGGTATGTTTTGGTTATTTAACATTGAAATTGGTACCCAATATCGTAGTTTTGAATGTGGAGAGCCGAGCCTTAAGTCCGATTTGGTTCACATTTGGTACACATGTTGGATGTCCACGTCGCTCGGACGAGTTCGTTAGCCAAACAAATCCAACAACCGGAAGCAAGTTTTTTGACCGGAAGTAACAATTTTTTCAGATTTTTCATACGATAATGAATTTTTTTTAGTGTTTGTTCTACAATTATAAATGTAGAATGTTAGTCTGTATATTTTGTTTTCTTACGCGACCTTATAGCTCGCTTGGTTCCCCCAAAATCGATCAAAACGTAAAATACCATAAAAGTACCCGGTTCGAAGCCAAGTGGTGCAAACTAGGAGGAAACAAGTTCTACTAATATATTGCGTACACACAGACAGCTATTCAACGCCTTCGTGAGTAGACCTATTTCCCAAATTGTTGGTTGAAATCCTAAAACATAGGTATATAAACTTAATTTTGGAAATTTGCTCAACTCACGTCAGCGGTTCAGCTGCGCGGACGAATTATTTGAAAGCTTGAATTCGCATTTTGTTAGAGATTACAGCTTTTTGCACACATAGTGAGCTCAAGTCTATTTAATTCTGAATCCAAAAAGAAGAAGAATTGATATTTAAAAAAGAAATAGTACAGCAAAATGTGGCAAAATCGGAAAACACGATCTCGTTAATTTTGGCCACCATTTTGAATCGGTTAAAGATTTCGGATGTGCAAATTTCACTGTTGGTTTTCTCTTGAAATTCTACATCGAAATGAAGTATCACATGACCGCCTTCCAGTTTAAAATAATTCGACCACGCACCTGAACCGCTGACGTGAGTTGAGCAAATTTCCAAAATTAAGTTTATAGACCGATATTTTAGGGTTTCGACCAACAATTTGGGAAATAGGTCTATTCGCGACGGTGCTGAATAGCTGCAAAATGGTTCGCACGCCATTCCGCATATTGGGAGTATCTTCAATAACACAAAGCATTGCGTGCTTCGCACGCCATTCCACATATTGGGATTG
>JAGFPH010007120.1:9832-38925 GCA_018207615.1 Philaenus spumarius | reverse complement strand
ATCCTCGTATTAAGAGAATTTTCAATACACAATGCATTGCGTGCTTCTATTATTGGGAGAATCTTCAATACACAGAGTGTGCGTGCTTTGCACGCCAATTTTAGGCCTATGTGCAATAGCGCGCGTAGACGGAATCATTATTTTGCAAATCGCAGTACGTTGCAGTCTCAATTTTTTTCTGAAATAATGAAAGCGATTTGGATAGTTGGAATTCTTATAATTGGAGTTTTACTGTATATAAATATTTAGTTTTACAACTTAAACATTTTTTTATATTATTTATTATATAGCAGTCGAGTATAACTCCAATAAGCTAGGCTATTTGTTTTATACAGCAATCTAGTATAACACCAATAAGCTATTTGTTTTATACAGCAATCTAGTATAACTCCAATAAGCTATTTGTTTCGGTCCTAAATTAATAGGCCTACAGTATTTTTACTAAGTTTTATCCACCGATAATCATTTAGTCTAGAATGAATACTCTCTTAAATAGTGAGACTTAGATTAAAAACTACACAGTTCAAACGGTTTCACTGTTACTAAGCCATCGTTGTAGAGCAGCTGGTAGTCATTGTTCGTGGCTTTGTGCGATTTCATTATCAACAGTCAGAACTTCAAGATCTTTATGCAAGTTGTCATTTCCGATGTACCAAGGAGCATCAACGGTACCACGAAGCACTTTGTTTTGAAACAGTTGAATTATATTTCTGTTACTTTGACTGACACAACCCACAGTTGTATACCATACTGGTTTAAGGACTTGTTGGTAGCCTATAACAATAGCTTGTTGTACACTGATAGGGCAGAACAACGACCCAATAACCAATTCATCTTTCTGTATTTTAATTTTAACACTTCTTGTTTTTTTTTCTTTACATGCTTCCACCTAAGTTTGGCATCCAACGTCATGCCAAGACATTTGGCTGTATTCTCTTATGGAACCACTTGATGGTTAATAAAGACCTGTCTGTGCTCGATATGCCTATTGGTTAAATCACCATGCACGGACTTGCCCTCGTTAACTTTGATACGCCACTTCCTTAGTCCAGCTTTGAAACTCTCCTATAAAAGCTGTTTGTAATTTTCTGGTTATTGTCACTAACAGCTAAAATAGCTGGTCTTTAGAAAAAGTAGCAACAATATTTTGTTCAAATGTTGGTAAATCAATAGCCTAGTATACAGAAGATATAGGGTTGGTCCCAAACCCTCTTTGGTTGGTACCCCTCTTTGAATTTTCTTCAAATAAGAATGCTTTATAGTAAAGTATCCACCTGCCAAACATCTGTCGAAGGCCTGGGAAACGTCTAAGAATATGACCCAGCAAACTTTCTTTTCTTCTAAAGATTTTTCAATTACATTAGTATGAATTACTATGAACCTGATCTATGGTAGAATGTTTTTATAAAACCCAAATTGATGATCCGGGATCAGTTTTCTATCTTCGATGATGAGTTTTAATCTTTGTAAAAAAATTTTCAAACAATTTTGACATAGGCCTACTTGTCAAAAGAGACATTTATTGGCCAATAGGATGCTGTTTCGTGAGGTGGTTTTCCAGACTCAGGAATCATAACAATTTCAGCTACCTTCCACATTTGTTGTACACATTTCAATCTTAGTGACGCGTTAATCAGATTAGTTAGCTTTACCAAGGCTCTTCTACACTCGATTCCACGTCCACCGTGCAGTACAGGAGAATAGACGTGCTACTACCATTACAGGGAACATCTCGTTTATTGCGTCAACTGTACGAGCGTTGCGTGGGAGTTGATGTTTTTTAGTTGGCTAGTACCGTTGAGACTGTCGTGTGGATAGCGTGGCTTGTGGGCGCTCTGTACTACTGCAGAATAGTTTTACAACTGAAATCAATATTATTTAGAAAAATCGCGTTTTGAGCAAATTAAAATTTGTATATGTTATATTATGATTGTCTAAAAAATGGTCTTAGATGATAGAGAGGCCTAGGCTAGGCGCCCATACAGTAAAGGCAACTAATTATAACCAACTACCTAGCTTCCAGTTACGAGCTATTCACATGTTTTTTTTTTTTTTAATACAATTACATCTAAAAAGCAAATTTTGTATTGAATTCAGCTTAAAGTTGCTTAGAAATAAACGTTTATTAATTTTTTTTTAAATAACAAGTTTTTATCCTCCATAAAATATTGTTTTTTATTATATAATACAGTAGTCACCTAGTATAATATTGTGGGACTTGGTTCTTCAAGAATATAAATGACTAAAAAATAATCATAAATGTATGACACAAACTAAACATGTCTGTTTGTTAGTTAGAGAAATGTCCCCTTTATTTTGTTCAACAATAAATATAGTAAAAACAATGTAATATAATAAAATATTACAAAGTAAATATTGTTTGCTGATTAAAATACTCCTTATTGCCAATAAAAAATAAGAAATGAAATAATTTTGAAATCATAACTACAGATTTATTACAAAGCTATAAGTCTAAACTGACTACATAAACATTTCGGAGTGATTTCACGCAAAACAGAATGAATTTATATCGACAACACAATTAATTTGTCCCATTACTGCAAGTGAGATTAACAATATGCCTAAACTTAATAACAGCTGATTAGTGAATCACATCTCCGTTTCTTTTTATGCTAAGGGGATATTTTCTACAAGACAATTTGCTAAACAACAAAAACATACGGTTAGAAGTTACATCAATCACACGTCAGATTAACTTCGCGGTAAACCGGTGTTTTTATGTTTACTTCACGTCAGTAGACGGTTAGCCCGGATGTTTACTTGAGAGATGGGGGCTGGGCGTCGCTTCCTGAACCGTGCGAATATATAATAAAAGCTGTTGTTTAAAATGAATGGGCGTTTTGTGAAGCAATTATTTTTCATAATTTAGGGTGATTAAATTGCACGGCAATATTTCAACAGGCGATCTTGGAGCAAGAAAGTGTATATAAACAAAATTGGCCTTAAAACGTCATTTTGTGTTTGTTCAATAACAAGATAAAGTATAACTGGCGAGCATGGGTTGAAATCTTGGATTCAAATCCCGGTATCCATATCTTAAAAACAAATAAACGGCGCCAGAAACTGGCACATACTTTCTCGCAAACATATTTCAATTATTAACACGTTCACTGCTAAGGACGCACATGAGAGCTTGACACTGAACACTATGAGAAGCGGCCGACGCACAGTGCATTGCAAGCCAACCCCCGTATTGGGAGTATTTTCAATACACAGTGCATTGCGTGCTTCGCACGCCAACCCCCGTATTGGGAGTATTTTCAATACACAGTGCATTGCGTGCTTCGCACGCCAACCCCCATATTGGGGGTATTTTAAATGCATACTGCATTGCGTGTTTCGCATGCCAACCCCCCTATTTGGAGTATTTTCAATACACAATGCATTGCGTGCTTCGCACGCCAACTCCCTTATTGGGAATTTTTTCAATACACAGTGCATTGCGTGTATGGGAGTATTTTCAATACAAAGTGAATTGCGTGCTTCGCACGCCAACCCCCGTGTGTAACCCCAACTGTGGCTTCATAATTGTATTAAACTATTAGGGGGATAGTACATTAAAGTTGGAGAGTAAGTCATAAATATTATTATTATTAGCTACAGAGGAAACTATTCGATCGATTTCTAACAAATTTGTACCAAACATGTCAATTAGGCCTATATGGACGCATGAAAAAGGGTTTTGACAAATTTTGAAAAACCATTGGCTTTTTTGGCCACAAAAACCCCCCAAAATCAGCTATTATTATTTTTAGCTAAAGGAGAATTTTTTTAAAGATGCTGTTTTTTTGCATATGGTAGGGTACATTAAGGGCTACGAATAAGGCAAATTTGATCAAAATCGTTAGAGAGAATTTTTTATAAAAAATAATAACAGATTTTTTGGGGGTGTTTTGCCCAAAAAGAGGGTCGTTTTTCAAAATTCCTCAAAACCTGTTTTCGTGCATCTATACAGGCCTAATTGGCATGTTTGGTGCAAATTTGTTCGAAATCGATCAAATAGATTTCTCTCTAGCTTTGCATACATACAGACAGACATTTTGTAAAAACCACTTTTTTGGACTCATGGGGTCCCAAAACGGATATTTCCACAAAAATCTCAACATCGATTTTTTTGCGATCACTATACTTTCTCTATACTATAGTATAGTGAGAAAGTAAACATTGACTGCAACATTTAATAAATTACGTTTGGTTTCAATGGTGTTAAATTCTAGGAAATAGTGTAAAGCAGTCGGATAAAACAGGGAAGCGTTCAAGCAAAATAACTTCGGACCATACCATTCAATCGCGGCACTAGTTAGCCTAAACTTCACTAATAAAAGATACAACAACATAATAATACAGTTTGTGTAACTGTAGATACATTGCGCATGTGCGAGATAAGGTTTTATTTGCTGAATAAGTATTGAAGGCTTAACTGAACCACTTCCACGTAAAGCTCAGGCTAAATACAAACTTACATAAACCTTTATCCACGCGTTTAATATTTAAAAAGGGCTGATTACTTCTAATCCCTCAAGGTCCGATAAAGTGTCGTATTAACTATATAACTTTATATTAAGTTAATTTGATTGCTTTAGTTAATTGCTTTAAGTTAATTCCCGAAGCTAGCAAAAAATTAGTTTTGAAATGCAGGCTTAAGGGCATTATAAATCTGACTTTCTGAGCTATGTATAGGGCGTGAAAAAATGTTGTGATAATACCGAGTGCTTTAAAAATTGAAAAATATATCTTGGCCTTTCTAAAACAAATTATTGACCGAGCGAAGCGAGGTCTCCGTTTATCTCGACCGTTCGGCATTTCGTCTGTGTGTCTGTCTCACGATTACGGCCAAACGCCTTGACCAAGGCCGACTTTACTACAGGCCGGATCGCTGAATTCGTGACGTCACGGTCTGAGTGCTACTCTGCCGGTGTCTCCCGTAAGAAACATATGGCGCGCCCCGACATACTCTGCTTTAAACTGGTCTACTGTCGCAACCCTTCGTCCTATTTCGCTGAAAATTTAAACTTAACTAAATAATAAACCATTTAATACTAAAACATGTTTAAAAGTAGTGTAGTACTTTTTTATCTATATAAAACAACGTAAGTTTCGAAGTTACATATATTGCAATTTATATATTGCAGTATATCTCGTATTGCTATATCTATGTTTTATAAAAGTAACAGAAACCAATTATAATATAATAATTAGAGCGTAAACATTATAATTGATCACTCAAATTTATTTTACGGCAAATTTCTTTTACAAATTAAAATCTACGTTTAAACTACATACAATTATATTTTTTAAACTCAAAAATTACCTTTGGTGATGAAATGGTGATATACGCAGTCTTTATAGGTTAATTAAATTTATCCACTTTCCTTTTTCTTGACAACCTGGAGTCACAAAAGTTTGTTCTAACTTTAGAATAGTTATTGAGCAAAATATTGGACATTTTTGAAAATACTACGTGCACTATATCGGACAGAGGTTTCTGGCACTTTTCACAGTTCTCTTCAAGTGTACTGGCGCAAGCTTCTAGACAAAGGTAGCACAGTAATTGTTTTTATGAACCACAAAGAAGAAACTGCTTCTCAAATCTACTACTAATCAATACTTTAAAAACTTTCAGCATACATTGCAGTATGCCTATTGTTAAATCAGTTGGATATTTTAAGTTGCCCCTATTTATAAGATCAATGTAATCATTACTTTTACTTTGGGAAACTGTCATATCTTTTTCTTGGCAAAACAATTTTAAGCAGTCCGCACATTTTTGGCATTTGTTTTTTATTTTCAAACAGATGTATCCTCCTATGTAAACCAACGCCATACAATCATTTTCAGTAACATTTTCGGTGTAACTCTGAGCTACTACCTCCTCAAACTCACTGAATTCATTTCCCGGATCAGTACCCAAATATTGTTCTTCTGGTGAGATTTCCAAAGGCAAGAATATATCTTTTAAGGAAACTGTTCCTTTCACAGAAGACGATAATTTGATCAAGCTTATCGCTTTCAATTTTTTTTCTGACTCCAGGACTTGTGTTAGTGTAACATGATAAGAACTACCGCTCATTTGTCTGTATAAGCGAAACCTTCCTTCAAGGTCGTCTGTTTGGAATTTTACAAGTAAAACGTATTTGATACTGTCATTTTGTAACAAGTTTTTGCACATAATTATGACAGTTTCGAGCGAGTGACTTAGTGATAGGTGAGTGTCTAACGAAAGTTTGCCAGTCCTAGTCTTGGAAGGGATTTTAGCGTCAGAGGTTACTACAGTAAACATGTTATCCCATGTTTTTAACCATTCTAACATTTTGTCAAAGAACACCAAATTGCTACATTCATCTGACGTGATAGGGCTATAAAATGGATCATTATACCGTTTGTCTTTGTAGAAAAAATTGCAATTAACAGCTTTCCACCATTTTATAATAAGATCCATAAACATAACTGTTCCACTTACATCCTCATCATCTGAAAGCTGCAGCGCTGCTAAATTCTTCTCATCAAAAAGTCTTACGCATAAATTAACATTTTGTCTTTCAACATTAGTGGGATACAACACTTTTCGGTTTAACGCTGGTGCTAATTTAACAACCTCGTTTTCCTCTTTATTTAGCAGGGATTTTAAATGTGCTAGTGATGCTGTCCTGACTGTACTATGAGAATCGAAGTCTGGAAATATAATTGTTTGATTGCAATCCTTCTGGTTCATCCAGTTGTTTCTTATACATTTAAAAATATGTACAGAATCAAACAGAACATAAATGTCATTGCTTCCGAAAGGGTTTCTGAAATGCGTCTTCAGTTGACCAGCACAAAACTTGGTAAACATAGTTCGATTTACTCTATTGTTATCTGATATGACACAAATAATAGTGAATCCAATATTAGTTAAGCACTTAATAACATTTAATGTCATTTGAAGCAAAACATCAGAACTTAAATCTTTGGCAGGAAATAAACCAACAACATCTTTATAACGGTCGTCTTTATAGGTCTAATATAGAGCTAATCATAAACGTTTAAATGGTAGTTGCAATTTCATACTTTTCAGTCTCGTTAGTATCAACTACGGCGCCCTCTAACTTTCCGGCTTTGTAGGTAATGTCAGGCTTGATATCCACTTCGTCAAGGAGCAGGTTAACCATTTTTTCATTTTCTTTAAGTAACGAACATTTACATGATAAATATTTTACTTGACTTTCATTCAGGCCCGAGTTACTAGGCCCCATTTTCATTGTAAATTTTTGGAGGTATTTTGAGTGCGGCATTGTCAAAACACCTGATGTTCTGATACGCTTATATGCACTAGGAAAAGAATAGAGTATTGTCGCACACCAAATAAGCGTTGTTGTTAGATAAGTGATTTTTTTAGAAAAAATCAACAGGGCCTGTTCTTTTAAAAACTGTATTTTATTGATATTAATGTCATCATTAATGGCTGTATTTTGACTCCTAGTGATAACATTTTCTGCTTTATTAAAAACAGATTCTATCTTAGTACGCAACTCTGAGATTATATTATCCTCAGAAGGAACATTAAGATTACAGTTTAGTCGCTCTATGAAATTAAACAACTGTAACAACTGGCTCCAATAAACAAGTTTCAAATCATCTCCTAATATTTCCTTAAGTGCACTGTAGTTACATATAGAGACTTTTTCTTTGAACAGCATACATTTCATATCACTATCAATTTTAATTGAGTAGGTCACATAAGGACATTCATTTACATAATTAATTTTGAAAATGTAAACATTGTTAGGTTCATGAGTAAATTGTAATTTTAAATAGGATTCTTCTATCTTGGAGGACAGATTATTATGTAAATCTACAAAGCTTGAAATGGTATCATTAGAAACTCTCTCTTGTTCAGATTTAATCTCTTTATCTTTTAAGTTTACCTTTACTCCCTCTTCTCGTTGCTTCGGATTTTTTCTTGGCTTTGGCAGAGATTTTGTCAGGTATATCGGCTGGTTATCGAAGATAGTTGGTACAGCGTCATCGGATAGTTTAATAATATCCCTTTTTACTGTCAAAACTGAACCGTCTGGTCGTGTCACTGAATCTTCTGTAATAATAAAACGGTCGTCAAAATGTTTTATACAAACTACCGCGTTTTTAGACGGTTGGAAATCTTTTCGGTGTATGGCCGACAGCCATTGTGCCTTCCGGTGTTCATCTCGAGGAAAGGAAAATATAGAAGTATAAGTTCCACCACTACACGCACTTTTATAATTGCTTTTACAGCCCGGCACACATCAAGCACGAGGCATCTCAAACAAACATTGCTTATTATTTAATAAGGTATAAGAAACAAAATACGTAACTGCACCACTCAAACACTGCCTACGATTCAACTAAAACATCAAAGGTAATATAAAATAAGACGAACACAACCGGAAGCGTGTGACGGCCAATACCGGAAGCGTG
Organism: Philaenus spumarius; assembly: GCA_018207615.1. Taxonomy (NCBI): domain Eukaryota; kingdom Metazoa; phylum Arthropoda; class Insecta; order Hemiptera; family Aphrophoridae; genus Philaenus; species Philaenus spumarius. The sequence continues at coordinate 30,471 of JAGFPH010007120.1, read as the reverse complement.
ACTAGAAGGAAAGCGAGACTAGCGGCGCGAGTTGAAATGACCGATGTCCCGGCCTTTACCTTTGATTATTGAACACTTATCGAAAACTTATCGAAAAATATGTGAAATAAAAGTTGTAGATTGTTTTTACCTCTAAAACAAAAAATGTTTACGCTGTGTGACTTTTTCGTGTCCCGCTATCACAAATCTTGAATACTTTTAATAAATACAAATTCTAATATTTACTTCGGTAAATGATTTTTACATCGCTGTATTCCGTATTTCATGCAGAAATAAAATATATAAGTTTCATTATAAATAAATGACTGTAAAAAGGTCCAGGAACGTGTAAATGAAAGCGCGCTACACTTACGCTATGGTTAAGTTCAACCCAGACTGTGACGTAGCGGCTAGGGGAAGGGGGAAGCATTCCGGCCTGTAGTAAAGTCGGCCTTGCCTTGACCGATTGTAATGATTTTTTTGCATGAATGTTCCTTATTCCTAGGCCGAGCTCTGTATATATACGCTATTTTTCATTTTTAACCCCTTGGGCGCTTCACCAGTTTTGTTTCAAGTATTTGACCACTATTTATTTATTCTACGCATTTTGACAATATTTTACGCTTTGAGAGCCAATTTCAATTTAACACAGTTCTAAATACGGAATCAATAATCGATGCAACATTTCTTTCCACAATCGATTAGTTAAAATACCAGGTCATCAGATTACATACATCCTATATATAAAGCAAAATAAAAACATATTTTTACGACTCTGATTTTATAACATCCAATAAGTCTGTCAGTCGTAAAGTGTTATAATAACGTTTTTATCGGTCCCCTATAGTCTATATCTACAGTCTTTGACTTTTGTCTGTATGTTGTTTTCTACTTCCTACACGAGTTTTACTAATGTTTTAATTGTTCTGTCATTGTTACTGGACTAATATCGCATGCTATATAGAAAAGGTCACGCAACACGTAAAAATCTATTTTAAGTTAGTTGGAAATTTTAGTTTTAATTAAGTTTTGGAGTAATTAGAATTAATAAAGTTTGTATAAGAGGTATTAAAATATTGCCTGTGTAAAGTAACAGTGTTTCAATCAAGGGTAATATAGTGAAGCACTTACTACTGTTGCTGGTTGCATAACGCTCCGCAAACTAATGTCCCGCATTGCTCGTTGTTTTTAGAAGTCAGATAAAATGTATACATTACAACTGTAACGTACTACGTCTTTCCGATGTGTCGCTTATACTATACTAGGGGCTCTGCCCCTGGACGCTTCGCTTCGCTCGCAGTTGGAAAATTCTCCAAAGAATCTCTTTAATCTTTGGCTCGTTTGTTCATAGGTTTGTAAAATTATGAAACCAGGCTTAAATATATTAACAGTAATTAAGATTAATTATAACCTCAAATACATGTGTTAGAAACGTGAGAGGCTTTCATTACTATTTTAGTCCTAGTTCTACTATCTTCTGTCAACTAAAGTTTTGAAACCAGGCCTAAATACAGTAAAAATTATTGCAGGATTGACATAACCTCAAAACTATGTTTCAGAAATGAGCCAGGCCTATATTACAAAATTGACTATTCGAATTTATCCATCTTTGCCAAGATTACCTTTTTTTTTGACAAAATAAATTGTTAAATCAGGCCCAATTTATTCTAATTCCAACGTGCTAAAACTGTATTAGCTTGTTTTTTTAACAGTAATTAAAAACTATTCAATGAATGAACAGCTGATAAAACAGTATAAATTGGCTTGTTTATAAACAGCTGTTTTGATCGCTTTATTTAGGCCTACTACTTCCTTGTTATTTTGTAACCAACATGGCAACCCAAAAGACCCCATGTTTAATTTTTCAACTTTTAAATTAGATTTTCTTTAAAAAAATTCGTTTTACACGAAATACAACTATATGGGTGTACGTAAAAATCAAAACTACACCTAAATACAAAATTTATCTGAATTTGTTAGAGCCGTTTTCGAGATCCGTGACAGATACAAAGATATAAAGATACAAAGATACAAACAAAGAATAATTCTTGTAATAATAATTATTGCTGATTTAAAGTAATAGGATAGTACACACTGATTCTAAAACATTGTATTTCTATACTAATATTATAAAGAGGTAAAGTTTGTTTGTTTGTAAGTAGGGGGTAATCTGTGATTCTACTGAACCGATTGAAAAAGTAGTTTTACTAATAAAAAGCTACACTATCCCTGAGTAACATAGGCTATAATTCATTTCGATAATAAATTTGTTTATATAAATATTTGTAAATTTAGTCGAAAAAATCTTTAGGTTAGGCCTAGACTAATAAATCAACACATGTATTTACATTTATTACCAAAGCAACCAATTGAATAAAATAACAGATAATATAAACTTAAAACGTAAAACATCCTGAAGCTTATTTAATCAGTCTAGCACCAGCTTTGGGAAAGAAGTTTGCTGTATAGGTTTTAGTCAGTACTGTCTAGCACGATAATTATCGGCTTGCCTGGTACTATAACTGTATATATATATTTATTTTGGAAATGATCACATTAAAATTTAAAGTAGAGTATCACCCCAAATATATACATAGGCCTACTCGGAAGAGTAACAACTCCGTGCAACTCTACATGACTCAGCTTTTTTAAGACCTGCCATAAGCCTTATTGTTTTTTTTTTTTCCCCCCCCCCCCCCCCCCTAATACACAGTATATGGAAAAAGTATTATTTTCGTCGAAATTTCGAAATTTTCCAATTTGAATTTTTAGTAGAATTATTGTATCTGTTTTCGTGCTCCCTGAAACCCAAACAATTGTTTAGTGGAATTATCTGTGTTGGTGCTCCCTGAACCCAAAAATATTTTTAGTGGAATTATTTGTTCTGGTGCGCCCTAAACCCAAAAAAGTGTTTTTTTGGTGATATCTGTCCGTGTGTTTGTTAGGATATGTACAGAGCTGGAGATCATACCAACGGTCCGATTTTGATGAAATTTGGTATGTGTAGTTCTGGAATATCTCCAGGATTTTTTTGATTTTTTCAAATTTTGGATTTTTATGGGGTTTTACCCCCCAAAAATGACAAAAAACCGAGAAAAATCAAAATTTCTCAAAAACGGCTCTAACGATTTTGATAAAATTTGGCTTATTTGCAGCCCTTAATGTACCCTACCATATGCAAAAAAACTGCATCTTTCTAAAAATTCTCGTTTAGGTAGTAATAATAATAATAATAATAATAGCAGATTTTTGGGGGTTTTTGGCCAAAATTGGAGTTGTTTTTCAAAAATTTTCAAAAACTTTTTTCGTGCATCCATACAGGTCTAATTGACATGTTTGGTGCAAATTTGTTTGAAATCGATCGAATAGTTTTAATAATAATGTAATAGATGTGTTGCATGCATCTAATATTTTCCATGGAATGTTCTACTTTTGCGATTCTAAATAACCACCTCCTATGCTACTCTTGGGAAGGTATAAAGTTTCAACTGGGAGAAAGTATGTGGCAGTTATCTGGTACCGTTTATTTATACAATAATTGACGTGAGTATACGTAAAATACCTTAAAGCAAAACTATGAAACGTTTTGACCCCTTGGACTGCGTCAAATGGGAAATTTGTGGAGAATTACATTTTTAATCGTCAAGTTGGTCACAGCCTTTTTCTAAAACCAACCAATGAAAAGATGATAAAACCGTTTAAAAATCAGTAAACCAAAAAGTTAAAGCAAACCCCACACGTTATAACTACTACGCAACATACGGAATGGCCGGAAACCTAAGAGGCCATTTCAGTATATATCTCACATTGAATACAGACGCTACCTTCCTTCCAACGGTTCAAACCCCAGCTTTATACGTTCAGTCGATGCCGTTACACACAGACAGACAGAATACAAAATAAAAGAACATAATTATTATAAAGAAGAAGATTACATTTGTCTTATAGTAAAGCCATGATGAATAAACTCATCCGCATAGTAATAATGGAATTTATCGAAAACCAAGCTCGATATCGATGTTATTTAATATATAAATGAGATAACGAATCATTTTACCTCACGTGTGACTGAGTAATGATAGCCGGGTTTCGATATATCGATTGTGTGTGAATGATAAATTATGTAACATGTCGAAATATACGACAGCCTGCACGGCTGTGGGAGTGGTAAGCCTAGATAATGATATCCAGCTTTACATTGAGCGAATGTTAATTGAATACAAAATGTGGTAATGCTAATTTACCGGAAAATAAAATATGTGTTTTATGGTTCTGTACCTTAAGTATGGCGCAACAACTAGTGCCGTACAACTAGTTTCGCAAGAATTGTTCACACGGCGAAGTCAAAATGATAAGTAGTTGTGTATTCTATAGTAAAATGTGAAACGAAAAATATATAGAGCAATCCATTATACAACTTTATTTGTTTCTACTACTTTATAAATAAAATCTATTGTAAATAGATATTGAGTTTTACTTGTAAGAAGACATACTTCATAGAATAAGACAGAATCTGACAGCCATACAGCCCCTTATTACACTAGGCCGCCAGACGTCTCAGCCAGCCGCGACACTGGTGGCGCTGCTCGTCATAGGGCATTGATTAGACTAGGGCAGCCTGTGGTGTCGCCACATATTGGCTGCTCACTGGTTGCCCTACCCCGCGACCACGTCGGTAGCCACGGGTGGCGGTGAGTCGTAGCCGGGCATTGTATCTTACCGAGCCTATTACACTGGGCAGCCAGTATCGCCACCAAGTTAAGTTATGAAATTAATGTAATTTGAGTAGTGTTAAAACCCTCTGAGGATGATGACCATGTCATCGAAATGTACTTAAGGGTAACGTATTAAACATAACTTACAATTTAGTTGTTGAGTTATTGTTTTTGTTCCTTGTTTTGTGGTTCGGGTTTTTATTTAAATCAGTGTGATTATGTCGCCACAGTGCTCTTTTATTTGTTTAGCGAAAGTGTTTCAAAAACGCCCGCTATTTTAAAAATTTTAAACTTTTTTACATTTTTTAAATTAAATTTCCAACAGAAACATAATTATACAATATATGAAAACAGAAAACTGACTGCTCGGCTGGCGAAAACCTAGAACCGAACAAAGAGTGATTGCTGCGCCACCGGTTACCCTGAACGCGTCGCCAACAGTCATGCACCGGTGGTGCAGCCTAGCGGCCTAGGGCTAACCAACCTAACTGTATTCCATGCACCGTTTTTGTCAAATTTGGTATACATTTTTGTTATGTAAACTTTCACGAGGGTCTTGTAAGTATTATTATTGTAGCATCACTGAAAATGGCGACTTTGTCGCTGAAACGCGTTTGTGTTGATAAACGTATTATTTGTGAGATTCTGTGTTCAAGTTGTATTCTATATAAAGAAAAGGCCTACAATAAAATAATAATTTGACCACGCAGCTGAACCGCTGACGTGAGTTGAGCAAATTTCTAAAATTAAGTTTATAGGCCTATGTTTTAGGGTTTCAACCAACAATTTGGGAAATAGGTCTATTCACGAAGGCGTTGAACAGCTGTCTGTACGCAATATATTAGGAGAATTTGTTTCCTCCTAGTAGCCTCGCGAGTTTGCACTACTTGGCTTCGAACCGGGTACTTTTATGGTATTTTACGTTTTGATCGATTTTGGGGGAACCAAGCGAGCTATAAGGTCGCGTAAAAAACAAAATGTGCAGAATAACATCCTACAATTATATTTTTAGAAAAAACTTTAAAAAATGTTCATTCTCGTAGTAAAAATCTCAAAAAATAATTACTTCCGGTCAAAAAACGTACTTCCGGTTGTTGGATTTTTTTGGCTAACGAACTCATCCAAACGACATAGACAACCAACACGTGTACCAAATTTGGACCAAATCGGACTTAAAATGCGGCCGCTAGAGTGCGAACACATATATACATATATATATGAATTTTAATGACACCCCAAAACGTGTTCTGGGGACCATGATCGGTGCTCATTTGCTACTCCCGACCTTGGGTCTCATCATAAGGGATACTGCAATAGCTCATTTTTCCTATGGAAATTCGCTAACTAGGCCTAACCTAACATTGTCTTTCTGTAGGCTATAAAGTTTATCCAAATACGCTGTGTTGTCTATTATTTTATGCAGTTGGTTGCTATGGCAATAAATATAAAAATATATTTTTGTAGGTTAGGGTTTATATTTTTCTACACACACTATTTTTGCACATAAAACACATCAAAACAACTAAATTTTTGACCAGATTCACGGCCGTATGAATTTAATTTCCCTTCGCCTTCCCTGCGAAATACGGTAAAATATATTTTTTTAAACTATCCGAACAAATACATTGCGTTGTTTCCATTTCTTTCAAATTGAATTATAACTCATCTTTAATTTGTGAAATTATTCTACCGATTAATAGTTGAATAGTTGTTAACTTCTAAGGCATTTTACATGTTTACTATAGGCTATAATTCTATAAATCTTCCTCTTTGCCCTTTTCCAATCTTTTCTTCTTAGCGTCAAGATACGAATTAGGAATTTGCAAACTTATAATAAATTCCAATTAATTGCTTGAAAAATGTTGAATTTCGTTACTTTACAATCAAAATTAGTATACATGAGATACTAGTATATTATAAATTTATTTCAACTCAAATTCTAGGTTAGGCCTTTTTAAAACCATTCCTCGAAAGAAATGCGCGGACGTCATGTAATTTATAATTAGTTCTAGATCTTGCAACAGACAGACTGTATAATCTGTATAAGAAGATGCAGAATACGTTAAAGATTTTGATTTACGAGGTACCTATTAAAAACAAGCAACTACCTAGTCACCACTCACAGCACGGGAATTTATGACAGGTTTATAGATATAACAGTTAAGGAGTCAGAGTGGCAATTTATTTTAAGGGCTGTTAAATTGTTATTGCGGTTCGTATACTTTCTATTTAAATAATTCGGAACTTGGATAATAAATAGCAACTTGAACGGTTCACTATTGTCCACGGAGGTTATACCTCAATATTACGAACTGAAGAGCCCTTACACGTGACGTATATTGATGCTTCTAAAATGTACACAGCGTTATTATGTACAGTCTGGTCAAAACAAAAGTTTAGCAAAAGTTATGTGAGAACTATTTCATTCGATGATTAATAATTAGTTCAAATATTAAAATAATTCGACCACGCAGCTGAACCGCTGACGTGGGTTGAGCAAATTTCCAAAATTGAGTTTATATTAATTAAGTTTTAGGATTTCAACCAACAATTTAAGAAATAAGTCTATTCACAACGGTGCTGAATAGCTGCAAAATGCTTCGCACGCCAATCCGCATATCGGGAGTATTTTCAATACGTAGTGCATTGCGTGCTTATATTTGTATAAAAACTCTAAAAAACATTTATTCTCGTGAGAAAAATCTCAAAAGTTGTTAATTCCGGTCAAAAAACGTGCTTAATTGTTGGATTTTTTAAGCACGTCCGAACGACGTAGACAACCGACATGTGTACCAAATTGGGACCAAATCGGACATAAAATGCGGCCGCTAGAGTGCGAACACATATATACATATGTTTACGTGTTCCTACCACTATAGGGCTACCTTCCATTCACGGCCGCTACTATAGAGCTACATCGACGGTATATATTTTTAATGACACCCCAAAACGTGTTCTGGGGACCATGATCGATGCGCATTTGCTACTTCCGCCCTTGGGTCTTACCATAAGGGCCACTGCAATAGCTCATTTTTCCTATGGAAATTCGCTAATAATATTAGTGATGTTTGAAAGATTGATTGTTAGCTCGGCCACTCGCACACACTGGAAGCGATTACACAGGATGTCTTTTTTAATTGGGCCACCATTGGTATCTTTTGAAATATAAATCTGACAGCAAACTTTAAATGTGGAACATTTCCTTGTTTTTTGAGAAATTAAAAAGTATGCAGTTAAAATATTTGTAAATTGACACCATTTTCCAATATGGCGGTCAACTTTCGAAATTCTTAAGGAACACTCTGTATTTTATGATGATTTCGGGTTTTACAAGTTACTTTAAGACTTTATTGTTTTTGGTATTTTTTTGATAGACTAACCGTTTAAAAGATGTTTAATGAGTACTGTGGGTGAATTTAAACAATTAGAAAAACTGAAGCCCCAACCACAAGTTTGATGAATAACACTACACAAATAAACTGAAAAACATTTATTGATATACCCTACTGTAGTTATTATTGTAGTTCCCTGATGTAAATTTCGGTAACCAAGTTACCATCATCGGAGTGTTCTAAATATTTATGAATTTTTTTTATATGTTTATTGAAAATTCAGCGTTATTATTCAAACAAATTAAATGTTATTATAAAACATTTCTTAAACTAATTTGGCCAACATCTGAAAAATTTGATAATGGAAAGTGCACAACTAGACACCGAAATCTGTGAGCGACAGTGCGACAGTAGATTACTGAACGCGTGAGAAACTGAGTCACTGCCACTGTGCCACGTGTCTGTTGTGCCTCGCGAGTCGCGTTATCAATATGCGCTAATCCATTCATTTACGTATGTTACAAAAAGTCGCGTGATTCGCGTCAAATACGCGCCTAAACTATAAGTAGACCGACTACGCGCGCATTGTCTATGTTGTATGTTCAGACAACATCTATGTGACTAGTTGATCTATGCTAACACCATTGCCAAGATGGCGTAATGAAGTAACAGTGAAATGACAAGGCGTGTTTTATTAGCAAACCTAAAATACAAGATAACATGGCGCAGTCGGTAGGACAAGATAACAGTCTACCTGCTTTTATATCGCCGAGAGCGATAGGCTGTATCACCAAAACACGTAAAACTAATGCATATTTCTTACATACGGTTGTACCTTTAGATAGGGAATCAAACTGGTTATAAAAATATATCCTTGACTTTTTTTGTAAAAATTACTGATTTTGAGTTTAGTTGAAACAATATGTGTACCAAATTCCACGTTCCTAGGCCATATCGTTTTTGAGATACAATACAAACAATATTGATGGTTTTAGGGGTTGTTTCAACCCTTAAATGCGAAATATTTTAAAATCCTTTCTTAGTGGGCCTGTAGCACCTATGAGCAATATTGTATCAAATTTCAAGTTCCTAGGCCATAATGGTTTTTGCAATATAAAACAACTAATATTTATGGTTAGGGGTTGTTCAACCCTTAAACGCGAAATATTTCAAAATTATTTCTTAGTGCAAATCTAACTCCTATGAGCAATATGTGTGCCAAATTTGACATTCCTAGGCCATATGGTTTTTGAGATATAAAACAAACAAAATTTATGGTTTTAGGGGTTGTTTCAACCCTTAAACGCGAAATATTTCAAAATTATTTCTTAGTGCACCTCTGACCAATATGTGTACCGAATTCCACGTCCCTAGGCCATATCGTTTTTGAGATATAAAACAAACAATATTTATGGTTTTAGGGGTTGTTTGAACCCTTAAATGCGAACATTTTAAAATCCTATCTTAGTACCAGGAACTGGCACATACTTTCTCACAAACATATTTAAATTATTAAACAGATTCACTGTGATTCATAATTGTATAGTAGGGGGAGGGGGGGCATATTAAATTAGGAGAGTAACTAATAAATATTACTAAATTATTAAAACTATTCGATCGATTTCGAACAAATTTGTACCAAACATGTCAATTAGGCCTGTATAGATGCACGAAAAAAGATTTTGAACAATTTTGAAAAACAACCCAGTCAAAAAACCCCCAAAAATCAGTTATTATTATTATTACCTAAACGAGAATTTTTAGAAAGATGCGGTTTTTGTTAATATGGTAGAATACATTAAGGGCTATAAATAAGCAAAATTTTATCAAAATCGTAAGAGCTGTTTTTGAGAAATTTAGATTTTTCTCGTTTTTTGGCCATTTGGGGGGGGGGGGGGGTAAACCCCCTTAAAATCAAAAATTTGAAAAAATGAAAACAAAGCCTGGAGATATTCCAGAACTACACCTACATACCAAATTTCTTCAAAATCGGACCGTTGGTATGATCTCCATCCAGCTCTTACAGACGGACAGACATCACCAAAAACCCACTTTTTTGGGTTTAGGGAGCACCAAAACAAATAATTTCACTAACAATATTTTTGGGTTCAGGAAGCACCAACACGGATAATTCCACTAAACAATGTTTTAGGGTTCAGGAGCACCAAAACAGATAATTCCACTAAAAATTCAAATTCGAAAATTTGGACGAAAACAATACTTTCTCCATATACTACGTATAGGGGGGAGTAGGTAAAAGTGAATCATTGGAGGAACAAGCGGATTAGTTTTTCCAACTGTGACTTTACATTGACGTGCAAAATTTCAACTCAATTGGTTGAGCTGTTCTACATAATTATATGAACGGTTGAGAAGCCAAGGGGTACAAGTGACATTTGTTGAATAATGGAGAAACTGGCTCTTCAACGCTTTAAAATGTTTGCGGCCAAAGAACATAACTGTAAGTCTATCATGTGCTGAGATCTAGTGGCGAAAAAAAACATCTTCGTAGAAGAGCTGTTTAGCTTAGAAGCCAAGGGATACATGTGATGCAAGTCGCTTTACTTTACGTAGGTAATTTATTTATATTTATGTTTTATTACATAACTTCTAATTCCTGTTAACACGTTCACTATTACGCAAATTTCGTATTTCCTACGTTAGGAGCTGACCTTTTATTTTTTATATTTAATGCCTAAATGAAATTACTTTATTTTTTATTTTTGAACCTTTCTACGTAATAATCACTGATATTTTAAAGCGGACGCACATGTGCATTCAAAACACAAAGGTTTAAAATTGGCGTGCGAAGCACGCAATGCTCTGTGTATTAAATATTCGCCCAATATGCGGGTTGACGTGCGAAGCATGCAATGTACTGTGTATTATAAATACATCCAATACGAGGGTTGGCGTGCGAATCACGCAATGCATTTGTACTGAAAATACTACCAATACGGAGGTTGGCGTGCGAAGCATGCAATGCATTATGTATTGAAAATACTCCCAATATGGGGGTTGGCGTGCAATGTACTGTTCGTCGGCCGCTTCTCATAGTGTTCAGTGTCAAGCTCATATGTGCGTCCTTAGCAGTGAAAGTGTTAACAGCCCAGGGGTACAAGTGACAACTTTTATCAAATATTGGCTGATAACAAAGAATAAAAGGATGAAAATCAAATTAATCTTTGTTATTATGTTAGTCTAGAACCTAACAATCAAAAATATACTAGTTTTATTGATCATGGTTTTACCTGGATTTGATTATAACAGTTTAACTTTGAACTGAGTTTTCTCAAAACTAACTTCACTACACTTACACCCCTTGGCTTCTCAGTCCTTCATATATAAACTCAGCTGGTAAAAGAAGTTTTCAGAAGTTTTGACAGAATCGCCCTGTATCGTTTCCCGTAAACGATGTTTATTGTTTGAAATACTAAAATTAATGATCCAACTCAGGACAGGTCCAATAATTTATCCACCTGTAAATATTGATTAACTACGTTTTCTGGGATAACATTTGTATATACGGTATTAAGCAGTTTAAAAAGCATTCCATTCCCAGCACAGAATTGTTTTGTTTTGTTCAGAACTTGCTTCTCCAACTGTGTTTTAACTAAAGAAAACAAATGCTTACTTTCACATACTTTACGGTTGCATAACTCTTAAAATTTCACAAAACACAAAGAGATTCGGTAAAACAGTGAAGCAAGATTTATTTAGTAATTGAATACGTTCTCAATTATTTTCCTACAGCTTCCTTTTGCTCCAGTTTCCAAGTTACAGCTTGCGAGATTAGGATTCTGAACATAAGACATGGAAGTTTGTTGTACATTATTTAGGCCTACTTTACGTACGCCAATTAGGATACACGCAAATATTATTAGCGCATTACCATAGGAAAAATGAGCTATTGTAAGTGGTCCTTATAGTAAGACCCAAGATCGGGAGTAGCAAATGAGCACCGATCATGGTCACCGGAACTTGTTTTGGGGTGTCATTAAAAATCATATAGATATGTATATATGTGTTCGCACTCTAGCGGCCGCATTTTAAGTCCGATTTAGTTCAAATTTGGTACACATGTTGGTTGTCTACGTCGCTTGGACGAGTTCGTTAGCTAAACAATTCAACAATCTGCAGCACGTTTTTTGACCGGAAGTAACTATTTTTTCAGATTTTTCCTACGAGAATGAATTTGTTTTTGAGTTTTTTATACATATATAAATGTAGGATGTTATTTTGCACATTTTGTTTTTTACGCGACCTTATAGCTCGCTTGGTTCCCACAAAATCGATCAAAACGTAAAATACCATAGAAGTTCCCTGTTCAAAGCCATGTGGTCGATTCTAATGTAGGGTTGGCGTGCGAAGCAATTCATTGTGTATTGAATATACTCCCAATACGTTGGTTGGCGTGCGAAGCATGCAATGCTTTGTGTATTGAAGATACCCCCTATATGGGAATGTTTTGTGTGTTAAAGATACTCTCAATACGGGGGTTGGCGTGCGAAGCACGCAATGCTTTGTGTATTAAAGACAATCCTAATATGCGGAATGGCGTGCGAAGCACGCAATGCTTTTTGTGTATTGAAGAATCTCCCAATATGCAGAATGGCGTGCGAACCATTTTGCAGCTATTCAGCACCGTCGTGAATAGACTTATTTCCCAAATTGTTGGTTGGAATCCTAAAAAATAGGCCTATTAACTTAATTTTGGAAATTTGCTCAACTCACGTCAGCGATTCAGCTGCGTGGTCGAATTATTTGTATTTCAAGTAACATTTCTTGGAAACTTTGAACGATATGTATTAGGCGGCATAATAAAATCTACAGGGTTTGGTAATAGTAAAAAGGTACCAAAAATATTTATTAAATTTGTTCAAAACTTGTACTATCATCATAAATAAAACTAATAAAGCGAGTATGTTTCCTACAAAACTTGAATACAATAACTAAAAACAGCCAAACAAGCATAGAAGTAAGGCCATTATGGCTCCCATTATTAAAAAAAAAGAACTAAAATTAGATTATAATATCCGTAATACTAAAAAACAAGCTGAACTTTCACGTGTCGATTTTCCCTGTGGGGTCTTAACTCGGCCGAAGTCTAGGAAACTAAACCTAATTAACAATAGGCCACTTCCCTAGCTGGCCGCCACTCCCTCAGCATCAGCAGGTGTCATAGTATAGTTCTACTGCCTGTGGAATTTTTACCAACCGGTAGTATATTTTTACTCCCCAGTGTTTATTTGCTAACTAATACATGTGCGACATGGTGGTAAAAATTTCCTAGAGTATTTTTTACCCCCTAGTGATTAATAGCTAACCAATACATGTGCGACATGGTGGTAAAAATTTCCTAGTGTATTTTTATCCCCCCCCTCCCAGTGTTTATTTATTTATTTAAAATACAAACGACGTCCCACACGACAATATTATAATACACTAGCTGGTCCGATCCGGCTTTGCACGGACAGACAAATTAAAGTAGAATGTAAATTAACAAAAAAATATATCAATAAATATATTACACTATGTACTTCTTATGGGAATTTTTAGTAACTTTGACCCCCCAAACCCTCCTAATATTTAGATTTTTTTTATAAACCTTTCTTATCGAGCACATAGGGCCCTAGAGGAAGCTACATACAAATTTCATTCCAATCCGTTCAGTATAGTTTTAGATAAATCGTGATTTAGTAACTTTTATCCCCCCAAACCCCCCTAAAATTTCGAATTGTAAAAAAAATCCTTTCATAGCTAGCACCTATGGCCCTAGAAGAAGCTACATACCAAATTTCGTTCCAATTCGTTTTTAGTTTTGAAGAAATCGTGATTTAGTAACTTAGATCCCCCCTAAGATTTCGAATTTTTTTAAACCCTTTCTTACTGAGCACCTACGGCCCTAGAGGAAGCTACATACCAAATTTCGTTCCAATCTTTTCAGTAGTTCTTGAGAAATATTGATTTAGTAACTTCGACCCCCCAAACCTCCCTAAAATTTCGATTTTTTTGAAAACTTTTCTTAGTTAGCACCATGGCCCAAGAAGAAGCTACATACCAAATTTCGTTCCAATTCGTTTGGTAGTTTTGGAGAAATCGTGATTTAGTAACTTAGACCCCCCCTAAGATTTCGAATTTTTTGAAACCCTTTCTTACTGAGCACCTACGGCCCTAGAGGAAGCTACATACCAAATTTCGTTCCAGTAGTTTTTGATATTTCGTGATGAGTCAGTGAGTGAGTGAGTGGTATATGGCTTATATATATATATATATTTGTTCTAAATCAAAATTTGGCCCACAATTTATTGAAAATATTTTTTTACTTTAGATTTTTTTCAATATGAGCAAAGTAAGGCTGATTTCCAAATTTGTGAACCGCATCAAACGCCAAGTTGAAGACACTTGGCTAAACAGACAGACAGATAGACCAATAAATAAACATAAATCCCCTCCCAATTAAAATGTTGTAGGATAAGATCACGAGGTTTGTGTTACCAACATTTAACATAGAAAACAGCAGACGACCACTATTGATCCCTGGGGAAGTCCACGAGGACTGATTTCCCTAGGCTAATAATAACGACTACACGAGGACGCATATAAAACATGTCTTATACGCCTGGGTCAACTAGTTCTGTGCCCAACAACTTAGCAAACTAATGTGATGGTGCGATATAACTCCTATTGGCATATTTAACAGACTCTAATGGGCCTGGTTAAATAGCATAAGCGATATTTTATAAATTAAATTTGTCGGATGGGTATAATGGGTTTGTATAAATAATTGCAAAGGGTACTCTGAACACGGAACAATTAATTAATTGTATGAATGTAGAGTGTAGATTATATTTAATCATTTATATTTTCTGTCCATAAAGAAAAACAATTAGTTTTCGTTTGCGTGTAAAAATAAAAGTTTTACTACTATGGCAATCAAATTAACTCGATATAAAATTGAATTTAATAACGTATTTTATCGACCTAGGGGTTTATAGGTGTTTATACTTTTTAAATATTAAACGCGTCGTAAAAATTTTTACTCGATGAGTGTAAATTTATGTTTAATTTGAGCCTTCTATAAATACATTTCTAATTTTACAACCCCTCGGACTGTTTTATTAAGCCCTTAATGTTTACATAAAACCCCTCTGGCATGTGATAGTGTGAAGGCGTTGTCAAGGTCACAGAATTAAATTATTACTCAAATATTGAGTGTAAAAAAATGAATTTAGAACGGGGAAAGAATAATGGGTCGTGTCAATAGAGCCTGGTAGCGGAGGAGAGTCTGACGCGTGCGGCCTTCCACTGCCTCGCTCGCCGTCGGCGTCGGACGCCAATGTTCGGAAGCATTTTTATCAACCCTATTAAAAAATCGAAATGGCCTAAAATCGAAACCTTATTAAATTGTAAGTTTTCAAACGGCTGTTTAAATTTTGGCCCATCAAAATGCACAAAGGTGATATGCTGGTTATTATGCTTTGTAATTGTAAAAATTTCATTAAGTGTCAAAATCCGTTCTTGAAAAAAATGTACTGCAACATTTAGGCTGACAACCTAGTGGTCGTATAAGTGTTTTTATTTTTAAGGTACTGAATCCTGAAGTGAAATAGTATTCTGGTGTTAAATGCATTAGGCTATGTTAGGCATGCATCACTGGGGATGCATCTAGCGGATTCCCTAATGGCTGCAAGATGCAATATAAACTCACTGAAAAAAATAGACATTCCAAACAGCGACTTTTAATATACGCAAAGAAGTTGAGATAATAGTACAGTCTTTAATCAAACGTGTTTCGACGATAACTTCACCATCTTCAGTTTTGCACCAATAATCACTATTTGATAACCGTTACAATTTCAGCTCATGCATCGTCGACGCTGTCCAAGGCTTGTTTCTATGGTGGACATGTTTGCGTTAAGTTAATGGTTTTCGAGATATTCAACATCAAACATTTGAAACGGCCGCCACTCGGAATTGGTAGTTTGGTAAAAGTTCATTATTTTTGTACGGTTTGTTATTGCGAAATTTCAACTTGTATCAAACCGTTTTTGAGGTAGTAGTAAAAAATAGACAAGTGAGAAAAACAAAATGGCTGTGTAAAAATCTTTGGTACTTTGGGAGATTTTAATAATGATAAAGTTAATTGTCTTTGGCACCTGAACGTTTTGCTACAGAGTTCGGAAACACGACGAACGTAATAAAATAAAACCTTTAACTCTTTCAATCACTATTTTATAAAAATGGATTTTGTGCTCTGAATACAAGGATTACACGACAGTTGTTAGCTGTGTGTGTGTATTTTCTTAGTTTAGTAATCCTCAGCCGTGGGTTGGCGTTTTAACGGTGTTGATCTTGTGTCATTCGTTATTACGGATATAAAAACTAAGTTCTTTCACCGTATTATTAGGGAATTTCCATAGGCAAAATGAGCTATTGCAGTGGCCCTTATGGTAAGACCCAAGGTCGGGAGTAGCAAATAAGTACCGATCATGGTCCCCAGAACACGTTTTGGGGTGTTATTAAAAATCGAAATATATATATGCGGCCACATTTTAAGTCCGATTTGGTTTAAATTTGGTACACATTTGAATGTCTTCGTAGCTCGGACGAGTTTGTTAGCCAAAAAAATCCAACAATCGGAAGCACGTTTTTTGACCGGAAGTAAATATTTTTTTAAATATTTTTCCTACCAGAATGAATGTTTTTGGTTTTTTTTCTACAAATATAAATGTAGGATGTTATTCTGCATATTCTGTTTTTTTACGTGACCTTATAGCTCGCTTGGTTCCCCCAAAATCGATCAAGCAATCAATGCATTGTGTATTGAAGGTAATCCCAATACGCGGAATGGTGTGCGAAGCACGCAATGCATTTTGTATTGAAGATAATCCCAATATGTGGAATGGCGTGCGAAGCACGCATGCATGTTGTATTGAAAATACTCCCATATGCGGAATGGCGTGCGAAGCATTTTGCAGCTATTCAGCACCGTCGTGAATAGACCTATTTCCCAAATTGTTGGTTGAAACCCTAAAACATATTTTTTTCAAATTTGCTCAACTCACGTCAGCGGTTCAGCTGCGTGGTCGAATTGTATTCACAACGGCTATATCCGACACATTCAGTTTGTGCAGATATTCTGCCCGTCAAACTGAGGAGACGTTCTGTAGAGAAACAAGGGGCGGGAGGGTACAAGCATGCCAACAATTGCGTCCCCCTTAACACGTCCTTCCGTCTTTCCTTTATACTTATACTCGACTGTATAGACATTCTACAGTCCTTAAAATGCCTCGAGTGATTGTAGTTCTTCTACGCAGTATTTAATATCAAGCAAATATTTCCAACGTGTTTTCAGTTCTTCGCGATATTTATTCTTCTGTAAGAGTGTATGTCGCTGAACTCCTAAACGATTGGACCAATGTTGGTTTAGATTCACAATTAGAAGGGGTTGGAAAGGGGTTGCTACCCCTATACAATCAATATAAATTAGAATAACTTCCTACAATCTATAAAGCTAAAATTATGTAATATGACTTTTAAGGAATATACAAAACTATTTGCAAAGGTATTACTTTCAAAGGAATGAAATACAAAAACTACCCTTAAAATTAAATAATAATCACTTAATTTTTCTATATTATCGAAGACTACAAAGACTATTCAAATAATTTTACTAAAATTTATCAATTTACACATATTATTAGTACCAGAATTTTGTTGGAGAATATCGTCATTACAAACGAACAGATTTAAATAGGGTAGGTACAATACAATAAATAATAAATCTAAAATTATTTAATATTACTCTTAATTGATATAAAAAACATTTACAATTATTCGGTTACTTAAGTAAAAGGGATGAAATGGGATAACCACTCTTAAAATTAAATCATGCAATAGCGAAGCATTGTCAGGTCCACTAGTATATAAAGAGTGAGGCAAAAGTCTGGAAACAGCTTAATATTTCAAAAAGTACGAGTCTTATGAGATAGGAATGAAAGCAGTTATTCACAACCATAAAAGAACCACTTTTTGATGAGTTTGAAATTTTTGACCGTCATCTTGGATGCGCCATCTTGGAATGAACTTCAATTTTTTAAATAGGAAGGTGGTCATGTGATACATTATTTCAATGTAGAATTTCAAGAGAAAACCAACGGTGAAATTTGCACATCCATATTTTTAACCGATTCAAAATGGCCCCATTTTTCTGTACTATTAAAAAAAATTAATTATGCTTCTTTTTGGATTCAGAATTAAAAAAAGCTTTCAAACGATATCCCACACACGATATTTTTGAGTATTTAAAAATTTTTAGTTACAGCCATTTTGATTTTTTCAAAATTGATTTCGAGTGGTTCAACCAAATACAGTTGTCTGGTATATCGTTTTAAAGCTTTTTTAATTCTGAATCCAAAAAGAAGCATACTACATTTTTTTTAATAGTACAGAAAAATGGGGCAAAATCGGAAAACACGATTTTGTTGTATTTGACCGCCATTTTGAATCGGTTAAAAATATGGATGTGCAAATTTCACTGTTGTTTTCTCTTGAAATTCTACATCGAAATGATGTATCACATGACCACCTTCCCATTTAAAAAAATTAAGTTCATTACAAGATGGCGGTCAAAAATTTTAAACTCACTAAAAAGTGGTTCTTTTATGGTTGTGAATAACTGCTTTTATTCCTATCTCATAAGACTCGTACTTTTTGAAATATTAATTAAGCTGTTTCCAGACTTTTGTCTCACTCTGTATATACAACTTTTCATTCACAGTTATCCCATTATATTAATATTATAAAAACGTAAACTGTGTTTGTTCTTGGCACGCATATTTCATCAGTTTATGAGCAAAATAGCAAATAAGAATATATATTTCTGTAGTTTCTATACTATAACAACGGGTTCTAAATCAATCTATTTGTTTTTAATAAAGGACATAGCATTAAATCTGAGGCAAATGATATTAATTGTCTTGAAAATATTAAAATTACGATTTTATAACTGAAGTTACAATAATTCGATGACGCAGCTGAACCGCTGAGCGAATTTCCAAAATTAAGTTTGTATATGTTTTAGGATTTCAACGGACGAAGTCGTTGCATACCCGTACGAAATATATAAGTCGAATTTGTTTGCACCTCAACACCGGTTCACGCGGTGCTTCGTTTAGCTTTGCGAGTTTACACATCGACCTTTCGCTTCGCTCGCTCCCGGCCATCGGGGTAGTAGCAGAACACGGTATTTAATCCACTCGTGGATTTAAACCAAGTACTTTTGTAGTGTTTTACGTTTTAATCGATTTAAGGGGAACCAGACGAGAAGGTCGTGCAAAAAACAAAATGTGCAGAATAATCCCCTATATATATTTTTTTTTACATTAAACCCCAAAACATTTAATTTAATCTAAAAAAAATACTTCCGATAAAAATGTGCTGCCTATTGTTGGATTTTTTGCTAACGAACTTATCTGAGCAATC
This sequence comes from Philaenus spumarius, assembly GCA_018207615.1. Taxonomy (NCBI): domain Eukaryota; kingdom Metazoa; phylum Arthropoda; class Insecta; order Hemiptera; family Aphrophoridae; genus Philaenus; species Philaenus spumarius. Next base: position 10,958 of record JAGFPH010007120.1, on the reverse strand, counting down.
TATGTATATATACAGGGTGACCCACGAAGAAACGGAGAAACTCTCAGGACTTGTTCTTCAGGTGAAAATAACAAAAAAGTTCATATAAACATAGGACCGAAAACTCTTCGTTTCAAAGATATCCGCCATTTTGTTTTTTGTACAAAATCACTCAAATCTAGAGAACGATTTGACTGATTGAGTTCAAACTTGGCATGAAGTTTAACCTAACAATGATATATCTAAAAACAAATAAGCAATTAAATCCAATTATCCGTTTCAAAATGGCGGCTGTTTGAAAATTTCATACCTAAATAACTAAAAAAAACTTAAATTTTAACGAAAAATGTCAAGATACCTTTTTTGCAGCCCTTTTGATTCCCTATCGGGTGGTGTAACTGTTAAAACAATCGTATGAAGGATAATAGCTAAGTTAAAGGTAATGACAGCAAATGTACATACAATATTGCTGTGTTTACTGTGTTGGTATATATAAAATTTAAACTTGAATTGGACTTATGAGAAATAACACTATATTGTGTTGGTATAGTATGCCGGGTTGAACAAACCAATTATTACACATAACTTAACTATTATCCTTTATCCGATTGTTTTTACAATTACACCATCCAATAGGGAATCAAAAGGACTAAAAAAAAGGTGTCTCAACATTTTTCATTAAAATGTACGGTTTTTGAGTTATTTAGGTTTGAAATTTTCAAACAGCCGCCATTTTGAAACGCAAAATTTGATAGTATCGATTATTTTTCTTGAGATATATCATTGTTAGGTTAAGCTTCGTCCCAAGTTTGAACTCAATCAGTCAAACCGTTCTCTAAATATGAACTATTTTGCACAAAAAACAAATGGCGGATATCTGGGAAACGAAGAGTTTTCGGTCCTATGTTTATATGAACTTTTTTTGTTATTTTCACCTGAAGAACAAGTCCTGAGAGTTTCTCCGTTTCTTCGTGGGGCACCCTGTATATACCTACATATACGTAACATTTTTAATGACATCATAAAACGTGTTCTGGGAACCATGATCGGTGCTCACTGACTCCTCCCGGACCTTACGTCTCACCACAAGAGTCATTGCAATAGCTCTCTTTTCCTATGGAAATTCTATAATAAAGGTCGTTAAGAA
>JAGFPH010007119.1:51579-69138 GCA_018207615.1 Philaenus spumarius | reverse complement strand
TTAAACATTTATTTTTATTATGATTTCTTTTATAGTGGAGATTATGAAAATAATACTATTTCAAGGTATTTTTCCCAAATAAACTGCATGATTTATTCTAATTTAACAATCATTATTTAAGATGAGAGAAGTTTTTGAAGGATAATGTCCACCTTTGTTTTACTAAAATATTAATTATCAGAGCGATCTTGTTTATTTGAAACCCAATTTATTCCTGAAAGGTGTAAATAACAGAGAAGGATATCATTAATATTAACAACACGACATATGCACTTCCGGTTTCCTGGCAGCTCAGTCTGTATTTCCGTTATATACACTTCCGGCATGTAGTTTCCGCAAGGTATTGTTTGATAAATATAACTTTAATTTAAATTGATATTTCTATTATATTGGTAAATTAAAATACATTTTACAATAAGAATCTATAACTATTAGTGCGAACTATGAGGTCTACATGATCAGGTGACATCACGTGACAGTATGACGTAAATTAATAATGTATACGTACGGCAATATGTATTAATAAAAATGTTTGAAAAATCATATGATTTTATAAAGTATTTCATAATTTCAAATAATGTAGACATGATTGATCGTTACAAGATCAATTATTATTCTCATGTTCGGGTAATAATTTTATAAATGTTAAATGTAGTCCAAGGAATTGCTTAAGGATTTTACAATTTAATATAATGTAGACCGATACTGAAAAAGAATACTTTACATCAAGCAAGGCCCGTGTAGATTTTGAGAAATTCGATATTAACAAAAACTTTGTAAAATCTAATTTTGTATACCAGCATTGGTGCCTGTACTTATGTAAAGCAAAATAAGACAAGTCCAAGCGAGATAGGCTAGGAATGATGACAGTTGGACTTGGACAAGTCGGTAAACGAAAAATAGCTTAGCTTCGAAGTAATGATTTTGTGGGAATACCAGGATTTAGGAGGTTGTGAATTTGGGGTTTTATTGGTGAAATACATTACGCTAAACGCGTATGCATTAACCATGTAGGGCTCAAATTATAATAGTAAATAATGTTTACGTAATTAATAGTTAAAGTTAAGGGAAATTTGAAATTTTCTCAAAAGACATACAAGAATGTATTTTTGGAATCTATGGATGTAGACCAAAAACAAATGTCTTAAGGTAAATTAGCGAATTTCACATATTATTGTTAAATTGTTAATTGAAATTGTTAACTAAGTTCACTTTTCTCTAATTAAAATAGAGAAAAGGTAAAATTTGGTAAAATTAATTTAATACAAATTGCAAAGTAGGTAAAGTTTTATAAACAAAAGAAATAAAATGTTTAAATATAATTAAAGTGGAAAGTTGAGAAAATTCACACCTTTGGAAAGCAAACATGTATTGATAGAAACCAGTATCTGAAATTAATTTAATTAAACTATAAAAAAGAAACGTAAAATACGAGAAATTTTACAAGTCCCACACCATCACCAGAATACCACCAAACGAAGCGAAACTTCGGCTAGTGTTAGAAATCAAAGGCTGCTACGATTTGTGAAAAAAAATCGAAGAGTGTCAAACAAAAGACTTTTTCACGAAAAACCGCGTCGGAACGAAAAACGTGGTGCTAACGCGAATAAAAAGTCGGACAAAAACCCTTCGAATTCGTAGCGAAAGAACATCGCGTATAATAGAGGTCACTTAGAAGAAAATTGGATCTCAGTAAAAAAGTTTAAGCACAGTTTGATAGCACACGACAGACATCACCGAGCAGCCAAAACTGGTGGGGAGACAGGTTAGCTAACTTAAAAAAGTTGATTAAAACAATAGGTTTTTAAGATTAAAAAGGAAAATTAAAACGTTATTAATTAAGGCAGTTAATTAATAAACTACATCAAGTCTAAAGAGGACGAAATTCGACGGAAAAATATGAACAAAGATTTAAATAAAATCTGGTGTAAAAAGCTAGAAGGGCTACATCTGGAGCAGTACCAAAAAGGGCATATAAGGCGGGTACTTGACTTCGGATTAACAGTATTTGATTATTATTCATTGAAAACTTTTTTTAGTTTTCAGTATTGGATTTTGATTATTGGAAAACTTCTTCTTACGATTCGTATACTGAGTTATTATGATAGTTTAATGCTCATCGCTTATTATTTTATTATTTCATAAGTGACGCTTCATGCTTAGTTTGAGTTTAATGTGACTACGTGAAAATACAATTTTAATTCAGAATGGTCAGTTGACTATGACAAGGAGCTGACTAATAATAATATTCGCATAAACGAAGATAGTCTGCAATTTGTGAAAATCGTCTTCTGCAAATCAAACGCATTCAAGCTGCTTGTTAAAATCGTTACGAGCTAAATGGTGTAGCAAAACAACTTCATATTGGTATTCCTGGATACTACAAGGCGAGACAAACTGACATGAGTTGATAAAACTGAAGGTAGATCGAACAACGAACCAGGGAACACAAGGAATCGATTTTAAGTCCAAAAGAATTCATCCATAAACCAACTGTATTTCAACTGCAATTTAACATAACAACAGGATATCAGCTCACTACCTGAAGAAATAATCGGTTGTGTCAACAAAAACCGACTTAGGCAACGATACCTCTTGCTGCTAGAACTTCAAGCTGCTACTAGCCAACTTTAAGCAACACCCGGTGTCTTCAACACCGTCTGTTTGGTCAAGGAAAGCGGTAGAAAAGTCTGTAAAAGTGATTGTACATTGTTTCCCATGTACAGTTTTCACTGATTAAATTCATATTATTATAAATTTATTAGGTACTGATTTGAGTAGAATTAGATTTTGATTTCTGGTATTGTTTTAAAAAGTAAAAGTAAATTTATGAAATTTTAATTTAATAATCAAAAGGATTAAATAATAGAAAATTTGAGTAAAATTAAGATAAACTGGCTTAGGGTATAAAAAGATAATACAAAATTTACTGTGGGATGAATTTATAACAAAAAGGTTTTAGTTTGTTTTGAGTTTTTATTTTCAATCAATTTTATTGATATTTCTAGGAACAAGTTTGAGAGTGATAACTTTCATGTTGTTTACATATCCAGTCATAATATTATCCATCATTTTTAATATTATAACTAAAATATTGTGTGCAGTTGTAGTAATATCCAAAGCACAAATAATACAAATTTTATTATAAGGTCAGCTCCAGTGTACTCACCGCTCAGAGGTTCATAAAAAATCACAGTAAAATAATTAATGCTGAGCTGAGCATACTTTGTAGTAAATTTAAATTAAATAACTGGAAGTGTATAATTGATAGTTTTAGTCCGAATATTTAAAAAGCATCACCTAAGCCAGACAAAAGCCTGATTCTTCCAGTAGGTGATCTGCAACGATTGTTTAAAGTAAGTGTTAACAGAAAGTTGGGTACGTAACATTGAAGAATTGACTCCCGAACATAGGGCCACTACAAACGGATCGGTGTAACTTCTAAAATTTATAACTTTGTTTTGCTTATAGATCCAGAATATGAAAATAACAATTGTTCATGTATGATCAGCTCTTGTTGGGTGAAGATCCAAATTATTTGAAAATTAAAAATACTTAAATACTTGCTCACCTCAAATATTTATCATTAATTTTGTATTACCGTACAAGTAGAATTATTTGCTCCAAATTATAAGATTAAGAATTAGTTAGCAATCCAATTAATTTTTCAATACGGAAAATATTCACACAGTTGATTTTAACTTATGTGTGCTTAAATGAACTGCAGTTCGACGAATACGTTCAAAATGGGCGAATTAATTAAGCTTACGTTCTGGTAAAAAATTGCTATGTTTGTTTTTATCAAAATTACAATAGAGGTATTAATTTTCTACTTTTCCCTTTCTAAAATTTTTCGGTAAAAACTCAGTTTAAAAATCGATTACATGGTCTCGACTGGCTCTAAACTTTTATAATATTGTTTAACTGAACTTTTTTAAATAAACAGCTGTTATACCTTACATTGTGTAAATTTGGTTGCTACAGTTACACTCAACTAAAATTGATTATAAGTTAAAAATAAAGTTGTAGTTTGATTATAAGTTAAAATAAGGTAGTTTAAGTGAATAACATATGTCAGAACAGAATTATCCAGGAACGAACGAACTCTCAGGAAAGTACAAAACAGGATAAAGATAGTGACATTCCCAGCTACAGCTATGTTCGCACACAACCTCCATTTTTGATGCTCTATGAAGTACCAAAGACGTTTTAATTTTACCATTGATGCTTTTTATATTCTCAAACATATCAACAAATTGCTTCATAATTATTTAATAAAAATAAGGTGAATTATTATAAAACGATACATATACACTGAATATCCCCTAAAAAAACAAAAAAAATCTAGAAAAATCAACAATAGTACAAAACTCTCTAGAGGGCTATGTTTTTAGTTTTAAAACGCCTTTGGTGTAAAAAAGCATTATGTCAAGTATACTACACAGTAACGTGTTTTCAAACAGTACTGAAAATTCATATTTCGAAGTATTCATTACAGTTTTACTGACTTTAAACTTTCAAAATTTTAAACTATGACAAAGTGTTTAGAGAAGTGTGTGTAAGATAGGGAGACTTTGTATTAAGCTGAATTACATCGCTGGTAACATTGCATTTTATTATGTCACGATTATTTAGATGGTAAAGAATATATTATACAAAAAATATTAGTCACCTTCTGCAATAATCATAGTAGCAAAAAATAATAGAATTTTAGTTCGTGATTTATATAAAGTAATAACTATGTATTTACTACTCGGATTTAAATAGTTTGTGGGTTAGGTTATCTACAACATGAGTATATCTCTAAAAATATATAATCTTAACTTGAAAATATACAAACAAAAAAACGCTAAATTTAAAATCAACAACAGTAATACAGTAATTACAATATCCAAGTTTCAAAAATATTTATATTTAACTAACTACTACTGGTGTTATCGTTTGGTAATGGTCAGAGATGTAATATAAAATGTTTGCTTTACCCGGAAATCTCTGAAGTAAATAGAAGCTTAATTTCTAAGCGCAAGACCGCAACTAATGTCTTGGCGTTAAATTAGAGATCTACCCAAAATGAAAACATTTAAAAGTGGTATAATATTATTTTTATTGTATATTAAATCAACAGATATTAATCAACAATCTATTCAATAAATCTCAACACACAAGGAGCTTATGTAACTAGTAATAAAAAGTTAAACTGTTATAAATATTTGTTTGATTAGTGTCTTTACTTTAAGCCAGTAAACTAACGAATTCTGAAGTTCAGAGGATAGTGAAACTAAATTGTACACCAGTAACTCGCACCTAAGCAAATTATGTTAGAGGTTCCATTTGTAGCAAACTGGACGTGGGTGTTTAAAAAATTATAGTATTTGTAACATTTAATCTGTCTCACCTTCCATTCTTTTCACTAAATTGATTTACTTTTGGGATAGTGTTAAAATTAACAGCATTGTAGTTTGTTTAATCAGAATTACTTTGTTATGTAATTGAGTTATTCAATGCCATTTGTATAGTGTCCGTATTTTCGCCTGTGTAAATAAACGTATGTAAGCGATAAATATTATTTTTAGTTCTTAGGCTACAACCAACATCTACATTAGAGTAAGATTAGTATTTCAAGAGTTATTATATAAAAACTAAAATTGCACTAAAATTAATTATCTGGCTACGTCATGTAAAAAGAGTGGGGTTGTGATCTCTACGACGTACTTGAATCACTGTATCATTTTTCACCCAAACATAATTTCAAACTATTTCAGAATCCACCAAATTATATCCTTAATATAGAAAAAGGTTTATTGTTAATTTTGTTCACTTTAAAACTGCACTTACTGTACATTTTCTGTTTATCAATTTATAATCTGAAAGTAATTTAAGTAAAATTTTAAAGTCTTAGTACGAGTTAATTCGTATTACATTGTTTAGTTGTTATGCGGAGTCTGCATATAAACGTTTTACCATGATCGGTAAATAGTACAACGTTTAACACTTGAATATTGTAGTTGGTGAGATTTGGTACTGCCCTAAATTCATGAACACGTTATACTTGTCAATACAAAAAATTACTCCTATAAACACTGCATTTAAAAAATATCTAATATGCTAATATGTAATGTATTTACGGTAGGAAGTTAAATGGCAAAATATAGAGCTTGGGTTCACTTATGGCAATGTGAGAAGTAATAAACGAGCTACAACGTATAAAGGAAGTTAACAGCCTGGTAAATCAATATGGTGATCTCTAATAAATTCTAAAGCTTTCGGTATAAGACTAGTATGAATAATGGTTAGTGCAAGATCAAAGGGCATAATCTAAATTAGGAATACTAGGAAGTTATGTAAATAAAAAGAGGTAGGTTTACACTATACGGTTAACAAGACAATATACTGAAGGTTATAATTAAATATTTAAAGCTGTTTAGAAGTTCTAGAGGGATGAAAGAGCATCATGGATAAAATAAATAAACGGTACCAGGAACTGGCACATACTTTCTCTCAAACATATTTAAATTACTAAACAGATTCATTATGACTTCATAATTTGTAGGCGGGGTAGGAGAGGTGATATTAAAGTAGGAGATGAACTAATGAATATAATTATTATTAGCTAGAGAGAAAATTATTCGTTCGATTTCGAACAAGTTTGCACAAAACACGTCTATTAGGCCTATATAGATGCACGAAAAAAGGTTTTGAAATTTTTTGAAAAAATACCTCCTTTTTGGCCAAACAACCCCCTAAAATCAGTTATTATTATTATGATTAGCTCAACAAGAATTTTAACAAAGATATGGTTTTCTGCATATGGTAGGCTACATTAAGGGCTACAAATAAGCCAAATTTGATCAAAATCGTTAAAGCCGTTTTTTTTAATAAAAAATAATAACTGATTTTTTGGGGGTTTTTGGCCAAAAAGGATGTTCTTTTCAAAACTTTTCAATACCCTTTTTCGTGCACCTATATAGGCCTAATTGACATGTTTGGCGCAAATTTGTTCGAAATCGATCGAATAGTTTTCGCTCTAGCTTTGTATACATAGACACACATACAGACAGACATTTTGTAAAAAACATTTTTTTTAACTTAGGAGGTCCCAAAACGAATATTTCCACAAAAATCTCAACATCGATTTTCTTGCGATCACTATACTTTATACTATAGTATAGTGAGAAAGTAAAAGGTGTTATTTAATAAAGAAAACTCATTTTTATAAAATAAACGAATATAAAAGGATTACATTAAGATCGTTTTATTACAAAAGATTACTGTTTTTGTATAAAATATAGCCTACACAGTATTTGAAGATAACGCTGGAGAATTTTGACTGGAAACTACATTACCATTTTTTTTCAAGTTAGTTGATATTTAAAATTGTTGATAAGTCAAATTTAGCAAGCTTGATTGTACAGAACATCAATCTATAACGCACTGTAGATAACTTAAACAATTAAATAAGATAAAGAGGTTTTACATGTTTCTCAACTTTCATTTAGTAGCAATAACCTCACAAAGTGTTTCTATTAATATAGTAAGAAAATACAAATAGTTAAAAAAAATATGGGTTTATTTTAAAATATTCTAAAAGTGAAAAAGGAATGTTTGCCTTGCTTAAAACTGGCACAGCTTTCTAAAGTGTCACTAAAAATTAAACCATGGGCTCATGAAATAATCTTAACAAGAAGTATAGTAAATAAATGTGACTTTGATGTCAGCATAGAAAGTCTAAGAGTACAATCTTGAATGACGGAATTTTTCAAGACAACAATCTTCAATGTAAATATTTAAAATTGATATTAATTTTGTCGGGGTACTGTTATTAGTGATTATGCGGACATTTATAGGTTAAAATTATTACATGACGTTTATACACCACTCCCATTGTCAGGTGACTTACACTACAAGAACATAAGTTTAATCCTATACATATGTGAAAGAAAACTTTAATAATAAAATTAAACTAAAACCATACTAATAAAATTAAACTCCAAACGTAGAGCATCTCAGAACTGAGAAGAAAAGTACAAACAAAAATAGCCGAATGCAACATGAATTGACCGATCAAATAAGGAACACAGAAAGTGGACACAGGTGGATAGGGTTGGCCAACCAGCTATGGGAGTGGCGTATTGTTAATTTCCTTTACTATCATAGTCCTGGACCCAGTTATAAATCCACCCCCCCCCCATTTAACGGATTACCCTCCCATATAAAGGTTCTGTTTTGTTATTATTAATGGGCATACTATAATCTAATTTAAGTTCTTTTTATAATGGGAGCAACAATTGCCTTAATTCGATGCTTGTTTGGCTTATATGTCTGTTTGGAAACTTTATGTAGACAGTTTAAATTATTTTGAGTTTATAATTTTGAATTACTTTCTCGGTGTATTGTATTCTTGGGTTGTATTCTCGGCCAATTCCCAATTGAATTTAGCATTTCCGCACCATACAAGCTCTAAAACGTTTTCGCTTATCGGCTTACCCAATTCGTGCATTCCTTGCATGTCCTTTAGAAGTCTTTTTTTTTACCAATATGTTGCATATCACACTCACACTTAATACTAGTTTTTTTTTAGTATCCAGTGTGCCATTTTTAGATTTAGTTTGGACAAGCTGATGTATAATCATGTTTTGTGTTTTAAAGGTGGTACACATCCTGACAACAACCCTAACTTTTCCGATAATCCCTTCACGTTGGGGATTGTCCTGTAGGCAAATACCTTACACTATTTAATAGTGAACTCCGTATTATAAGGGGATTTATGATGGCAACAACGGGAATGTTTTTTAGGTTTGTGAAGAATTTTTTTCAATTATATTAGGGCTTCTTATATTAGTAAACCACCTTTCACACCACATCTAATGGATCTGTCTTCATAAATTATTATTCTAATAACGTTACGTAAATACACGAAATATTTTGTGGTAGAGTTGGAATAGTTCTTGCATTGTCCACTCACATGCTTATTTTGTGTGGTGTAGCAATTGATCCAATTTTTATATTGTGTATTTAAGCTTTTTACGTATATTATGCACTGATTGAGTTTGATTGTGATTGCTTTTATGTTATAGATTATATTATATTGTATTGTCATCGATAATGATACTACAATATTGTTCAATGTTTTAAGAACACGAAAACCGATTTAGTACAAATGCGACAAACTTTGATTGCAAGATCTAACCCAACCAAGCAGAAAATAAATTAATGTGATTTTTAGTATAATTTTAGAAATAATAAAACAAATTCAATGCAATTTTTGTTATATTTCTACATGCAGAACATAATTAATACTTTTATATGTTTTAAGTAAGAAAAATAAAATTGAATTTAAATAATTTAGTAAAACAAATTCTTGTTTTATTACGGAGGACATAATAGAGGAGATTATGGATCTTAGTTTTTTTTAAATACATTTTTCTGTACATATTTGTTTGTAATAAAACGTGTCCATGATTGCATTAATAATAACAGGTACAATTTAATACAAATATTTTGTACTTTATGAATGTACGAACATAATTTATATTTTATAACCATTTTTGTTATCTGTTATTAGCCGAATTTTTGAAGAAAATAAGACCTACTACACTCGACCCAACTTGAAAACGGATCGCTGGAGGCGGGTAAAACTTCGTTTCTATCCGTTTTAGACCATTTGGAGGCGATACCCATATTTATTAATTTATATATATTATATACTAGCTGAATACCCGTGCTTCGATACTTGGAATTTTTTGTTTCATCACTATGACTCATAATTAATCGTAATATTTTTTTCTCGTTTTCTTTCATTTATTATTTCACAAAAGTGAATTATAACACGTAGTTATAATTTTCAATTAGTTTGGTATTTGTTCACTGGCTGCCCGTAAATCGTCTTCGTCACGGTATGTGAGAGCTAAGAGAATCTTCTTTTTCAACCGCTAAATCTACATACTGGTAAATCACAGTCTTAGCTAGATGTTTGCAGATCACCCAGATACGTCTTTAATATGCGAATGTATAGATCTGATTGTTTTGATCAGCTTACGTCTAAAATAATTTCTTACAATTAATAAGTGCCAAATTTCAGCTCTCCAGCTTTAAGGAAAGAATATTAATTAAAATTTAATGTTTTTAGGGGTTGTTATTACATTTTAAAGCCTTACCAGCCTGTAACAAAATGTAAAACTGGTTTATTTTTATATGTATTTTGTAAGAAATAAATGTACAACATTTCAGCTCTCTAGCTTTAAGGAAAGTATAAAAATAACTATTTATTGATTTTAGGGGTTGTTATCACATTTTCATAGCAGCACGTAACAAAATATAAAACTCATACATTTACGTTTTATATGTGTTTTGTAAGAAATAAATGTACAAAATTTCAACTTTAAGGAAAGTAAACAAACAACATTTATTGTTTTAGGGGATGTTTCAACCCATAAAGGCCAAATATCCTATCTTAGTGCGCTTCTAGCGAATATGAGCAATATGTGTACCAAATATTTCACTTTCCTTGGCGGTATTAATTTAATATTTATAGATTTAGGGGTTGTTACTAAATTTCACCCATTAGCAGAACGTGATAAAACGTAAAACTGGTTTATTTTTTATATGTATCTTGTAAGAAATAAATGTACACAATGTCAGCTTTCTAGCTTTAAAGAAAGTATAACAAACAATATTTATTGTTTTAGGGGTTGTTTTCACCCTTACAGGTCAAATATTTTAAAATCCTTTCTTAATGAGCCTCTAGCCTGTATGCAAAATGCATGTACCAAATTTCTTGTTCCTAGGAGGTAGGGTTTTGAGATATATAACAAACAATATTTATTATTTTAGGGGTTGTTTCAACCCTTACAGGCCAAATATTTAAAAATCCTTTCTTATTGCGCCTTTAGCCTCTATGACAAATACGTGTACCTAGTTTCACATACCTAGGTGGTAGGACTTTTGAGATATATAACAAACAATATTTATTGTTTTATTGGTTGTTTCAACCCTTACAGGCCAAATATTTTAAAATCCTTTCTTAGTGCGCCTCTGGTATAAAAAAATATATTTTTTTTTATACATATGAAAAATATGTGTACTAAATTTCTAGTTCCTAGGTGGTATAGTTTTTTAGATACTGTGATCAGTCAGTCAGTCAGTCAGTCAGTGAGTGAGTGGGTTTTGGATTTTATATATAGAGATATATGTTTTATTCCCGGATTGATAAGTGGTAGTAAATATGCTTCAAAATTGCAGATTTTTTGGTTAAAGGGTCCTAGTAGAATTCTTCAGATACACTTTTTTGTTGTTTTTCGATCCGATTTAAAATGGCGGAATTATACCAATTAATTGTTTTTGGTAGGGATTTAAGGGTATATAAGTAAATGGGTTTTTCCCACCTTGATAAAATGGTAGTAAATAAGCTTCAAAATATCTGAAATTTAAGGGTCCTTGAAGTATTTTCCCAGACACTTATTTTTTTATTTTTCGATTTTTCACAAAATGACGGCTTGTTTGATTCAAACCAAAATGGCAGAGTTAGAGCGAGGAAATTGCATTATTTCTCCCACTCATAAGCCCGTGTGCAGTTTTTGAGCTATATCGTTCAAAAGGTAATTAAATTTGCTAACATCCTGTGCAAAGGTATTTTAAGTAAAGTACTCGGAACAACGAACAAAATTGATAGGAAGCTCCTGATAAATTATTTTTTCAATATCCGTGTAAGGTTTTTGCGCAATGTTTCCCACTCATAAGACCGTGGGCAATTTTTGAGCTATATCGTTTGAAAGGTAATAAACTTTACTACAATCCTGTGCAAAGGTATTTCTGGTACAGTCCCCGGAACAATGAAAAAAATTGATAAGAAACTCCCGATAAATGTTTTTTCGTTGTCAAAAGTAATTACGCAATTTTTCCCACTCATTAACCCGAGTGCAATTTGTGAGCTATATCATTCGAAAGGCAATTCAATTTACTATAATCCTTTGCAAAGGTATTTTTGGAACAGTTCCCAGAACAAGGAACAAAACTCATGGGAAACTCCCGTTATTTAATACTAGTTATTTCCTGATACGAAAATGTTGCTATAGTAATGCGGCAGTGCTGCTTACGGGTTTTTATTTGTATCATTTAATTGATAATTTTATCTTAAAATCATTCAATAAGTATTATTTATAGCCTTGTTAATATTATTATGTGTGCATTACTTTTTAAAGCTGTGCACTTAAATATACACTTTATAAGCACTTTATATACCGGGTGTCCCACGAAGAGGTCCCTGTTTTTGAATTGATATGACAGACGTATAGAGCGCGCTACAGACTTGAAATTCTGCAGACGTGACTAACACATATGTAAAAGAAATACCCTTGAGTATCAGTTAATTCTGACTGATCCAAACAAAATGGCGGAAAAACAAAAAAACAACAAAATCAGCAATCGTATTTTAAGGGTAAACCTACTTTTATTTAGAATAGGAACAGCTACAGCTGTTTAGACTATTTTAAATCTATCAGCTGACTGCGTGTATCCACAACAATGAACATATTTGGCAATAAACATTGGCATTTGTTATTAAGTTGCATTGTAAAGTGTCTTATGTACCATACCGTTTTCAACTCACCAAAAAGTGAAATGTTGTTCCTGGGTTATTGCCTTTGAAAATGATTATGAAGCAATAAGGTGTTTTAGGGAAAGGTACCCAGGTGTAGTTCCACCGTCAAGGAAATCTATTCGTAAGTGGAAGAAACGGGGTCAATACAAAAAAAATACCATAGATCCTCCAACATAGAAAATGAAGAAATCGTATGTGCTGCTTTCATGGAATCTCCAAATACGCCTAATTCAGTAAGAAAGGTGGAATCTGCTACAGGGATACCGAAGTCATCTGTCCAAAGGTATGGCAAAAAGAAAAAAATCGAACATTATAAAACTCATTTGGTTCACGGACTGCTTGAAGATGATCCTGACAGACGATTGGAATTTTGTTCGAAAATAATTGAAAAGACTGACGTAGATAGCAAATGGCATAAAGGAATCGTGTTTTCAGATGAAGCGACATTTTATCGAACAGGAACTGTAAACAGGCATAATTGTCATTACTATAACACAAAAAATGCACATATCTTACAAGAAGAGAAATTAAAATCAACAGGTATACCAGTTTGGGCTGCTGTTACCAAGGATGGTGTTTTGTCGTATGACATATCCCGACAAACAATGACTGGAGAAAGGTATGCATCAGTTTTAAGCAATCACATAGTTCCTCATCTTTCTCAGCCTGAGATGAAAGATGTTTTTTTCCAACAGGATGGAGCTCCTCCACATTATGCTAATGTGGCCAAAGCAGTTTTGGACCAAAATCTTCCTAACCGTTGGATAGGTCGTGGCAGCAGCTTCATGGACTGGCCCCTAAGGTCTCCTACTTGACTGTTTGTGACTTTTTTCTGTGGGGCTTTTTGAAGGAGAAGTTTTATTGTCATAACATTGTGACAGACGATGAACTAATGAGGTTGATCGAAGAGGAACTGTTGTTGATACCTCGAGAGTTGTTCAGCAAAGCGTATGACTGTTTTCTATTTCGTTGTCATCAGTGCATTGCGATTGATGGACATCAGTTTGAATAAGGTTTATGGAGCAAATAGATTTAATTAATTTATGAGTTACTTATATCTCTAATTCCCTAACGTTGTTTAGTGCTTAGTTACATCGTTAAAATTCAATAATTATTTTGTAACACTTAAGCAAATAAAACTATTTTAACGAAAAGGTACTATTTCTTTGATATCCCGCCATTTTGTCCTAATGTGTCAGAATTAACTGATACTCAGGTGTATTTCTTTTACATATGTGTATGTTAGGACTGTTGAGTTTCAGGTTTGTAGAGTGTTCGGTGCATCTAATATATTAATTAAAAAATAGGGACCTCTTCGTGGGACACCCGGTATATAGATATAAACATTAAACCTATTAACTGAAACATTAACAGTTGCTATCTCTTGAATGCAAGTATAATTCTGCTGCCCTAGAGGTTTGAAATAGTAATTAATGGATTATTGTCCTGACTAGAGACAATTTAGTATAAACAGAGATACCAACAGTAGATTGTAAATATTAAAAGTTGTACTTAAATTTAATTCAAATATGCTATTTAGAGAAAACGCATCTAAGGGGTTTCACATCTTGATAGGTGTAATTAAATTATTTATGGAATAAATTTATGTAATATCTTACAGCTTCACTTGAGATTAATAATTAAATTTATGTGATTTTTCAGTTAATGGCAATATAAAACGATATGGACTTTTTAATGTAATAAATTACGGCACATATCTGTAATGTATAAAGCAGATATCTTTTAATAATATTCTGAAGGTATTTACGGGTTAGTTTAAACATTTATAATTAAAATTTCTTAAGTTACATTTATTAAATATAACACTCAAAGACAAAAAATATATTTATGTTTAAAACATTTTTTATTTAATAAATTATATTAAATTATTGTCCCTTAATATATTTTGTTAACTAAATCTACTGAAATATTAACTTATAGTATTATACAAATCTGCTAAAATATCCAGTTTACATTTTAGCTTTACTAACAACCAACATTCCTAATATATGTTTTGCATTTAGATCAATTTCCTAATAAAATAGTTTTAAAGTTAATTTTAATAATTCTGGGTAGAAGGAGTGCAGTAGTTAAACTATAAAATAAATTCCAGTAAAATACATCCAAGTATATGATTTTATTTCACTTTTTCAATTATAGGTTGTAGGACTATTGGATGACGGACTAAGACATTTGGTACCAAACATATTTAATATTAATATTTAAAAGTTTAAATGCGAAAATTGTCATAAAACAATTCATAAATATTACTTATAAGGAATAACTACAAACATTGGTTAGAGAAACCAAACTTATTTTAAACTTAAAGACATTTAGAAGATAACAGAAGTGTATTGATTTTTTTGTGCATATTTTTAGAAAATCATAGATTTAAAAAATCGATCATAGACTGAGAAAATGTGTTATCAAGAATGTATTTTATCGAAATATTTCCAATACTGTTTGTATTAACTCAGCAATATAAATCTCCACTTTTATGCAACTGCACGTTCTTATATGTTTTTTTATCTTTATATTCAAGTCATAGTGTGCGTATTTAATGTATTATTACGTCATCGACATGTTAACATTTCAATTTAGATATTTTAATAAAAAATCAGCGCTCTTATTTGTACTTAGTAATTGATCAGACAACCTACAGTGAATAAAAAATATTGTAAAAATATTTTTTTAAGACCGATTAATTAACCCCACTAGGAAATTTTAAAATTTGATTACATAGAAACTGGATATTTTTATGTCTTAAATTTCCAAAATAAGTTGACATTCTTGGAGATAAACTCTTGCGGACTGTTTGCCACAATACAGTTTTACATGTTGTCTAAGATGTAGCAACATTTCATTATCCAATAATTGTTGCAATAATCTGTTTCATACTGACAAGTTCAATATACCGTGTGTAAATTGGATTGATATTCCGATAAATGTTAAAATTTTAACAACAATAATTACATAAACTGGTCAAATTTTGTAAAGCCAAATATAAATAGGCGTTTAAGCTAAACTATTGAAACTATTCATACGTTCATATTTTAAACCTATTATATATTATTGTTTTGTATGTCTATATTGTAGTATTTATTACTTTTTATGTCTAAAATTTATTTATGTTATTGTATGAACTTATTAGTATATCTGACTGCAACTGGTGTTTCAATTTGCTTTCATTGTTAAAAGTATACATAAATTAAAGTCATACGTTGTGCAGTTATACAATGTGATTAGAACCGTCACCTCCGTACTGTAGACCCCATTCATCAATGTAAGACTGAAGCTTCTTTTCTTTTTGGTTATTCTAATTAATAAGATTGCCAGTTATGTATATTTAAAATATGAATTGGTGATATCCCTTTTTTACTAATATGATTTACTTATTATGTGTTACATCATTCCTACTATTGTTATAAATTAATATAAAAACGACTTACCTTCGTCAATATTCAATTGACGTGTTGTTTCAACAACAATTGTTTCACAAATTAGTGTAGTGCGAGACAGTTGACTTACTGGCCATGATCTTTGGCATGTGTGAATTTTGTGATTTAATTTATTCTAAATGCTTGTGAAATAACTCTATGACACCGGAGTTATTTCTCCAGCGTAATTAAACTTGGTAATGGCTGAATAGCTGCTGTTTGAAACAACACTACAATTTATTATTTAAGATGGTAATCAATATGATTTAGGAAAGTTTTTCGAGTTATATGACGATGCAGAACTCTTGGCGTATGATGACGTCAAGCTCGCACTTCTATTATTATAACTCATACATGTCACTTGGTGTGGAAAGTGATGCCCTATGCGTGTATAGAATGATTGTAAACTAAGTTTCCTCCTCTTGAAAACCACTAACATTATTGTTACTCAAGGAAGCTAAACGCGGTGCTACACGGAACTAAGGCAGGCAAATAAGTCAAAAATTACTCCAAATGAGCTTACTAGAATCAAAAAGAGCAATCTCCATATTTTTTGGAAATTGAGTTATTATTGACTCCAGCTCCATATTTTGCTGTTCTGCAGAACTAATAATGTTTCAAAAAGAAAAAAATATGGCCACAAAAAGCTGTTATTTTATAAACATTTTGATTTACGGTACCAAGTCACAATTAAATTATAAAAATGAATTACCTTATAAGGTCCGTCCTGTGACTTCAAATTGTTATTCTCTTTACTCCTTTAGTAATACTTCATCATCAGATAATTCCGTTTTTCGTTCAATAGATGAACTCGTCATACATTATTTGCAACACATAGCACATACACAAACACATATACATTAAAACGGTCTTGTCCAGCACCGGTGTGCACACTATAGAGTCCGGTGAAGCACTGTCGGTACGAGCTGAGTGCCCTACTGATGCTAATCACTATTGATTTTAGATAGGTATTTGAGAGCTGTGTCGTACAAATGATTAGATTGGAAAGATAGTTGGTCGTTTAAAATTTCATCAGGATTGCTTTTAAATGATCTATAAATCTCGAACTCCTCCTGTGCGTTCATTATTCCGCCCTTCGTGCATAAATGCAATGACTCTACACTATTATGGAAGTCACCTGGTTTGTGATTGTTTTCATACAAGTGTTTAGCGAAGTTGGAGTTGGCGACATTGCTTCTGTTATTGGGAAGGTGTTCTTTGTATCTACATAGGAATGTTCTCCCCGTTTAACCTATGTAATATTTGTTACAGTCGGGACAGGTTATTTTATACACACCAGATTTATTTTCCAATGAAATCTTGTTTCTATGTTTAAGACTATTGTTTGTGCGGAAGGCGAGAGTGATATTGAGTTTTTTTTTAATATTAAAAAACGTAACCCCACTGACGGTCTTGAGTAAAGTATCCTTGAAGGGTTTGTTAGGCCCAACTCTAATATACTCCTGCGGATGGGACAACCCCATCTCCTATTATTCAATTACTCAAAGACAAATAGTAGAAAAAACA
>JAGFPH010007119.1:7830-30556 GCA_018207615.1 Philaenus spumarius | reverse complement strand
AATATTATTTAAAAAAGAGGTTCATAATAAACTTATTATATAAAACTAGACATAATAATAAAGAGGCCTATTTTGAAGTAATGTGGATAATAAAATATCACATAATCGTAATTCAAAATTTGTATTGGAGATTAGATGTTTTACATTGTTAGTATATACGAATGCGATAAGTAATACATACTATGTTGTGTACATACTGCATTATTGTATATACTCATCTTAAACTAAATGTTTTATATTATATCTATATATAAAAAAGGAAAGTCCTGACTGAATCATCATAATTCTCATGAAATATGCTGTAGTTTCTAACCTCACTCCTTAAGGAAGAAAGTGGTGAACACGTGACTGAAAATTCACTACGATATTTTTGTAATGGCTGACACCAGAAAACCCCAATTTTGAATAGAGGTTATTTAAATTGTGCAGATAGTACCTTGTAAATAATAAAGTTTCCTTATCTCACATCAAACGCAGAATATAAAAAAAACCCTGCTGGGAAACAATAGTTATGACTTAGTAAGACTTAACCTTCATAGACCAGGTTTGGTGTGGAGATTTCTTATGGGAAGAAGATACCTAGTATTGTTGAATTTTATGAATCTCAATGCAACAGTAAATCGGAAAACTACCAAAAAAAGCCGTAAACTACCATCACTGTAATTAATTGCTTAAGCTAGAAAGGTGAATGTTTGTTCCATATAATTAATAATTTCCTGTACCATGGTCAAAGCCAGCTGCAAAATCTATGGCTTTGAAACCATTTAAGCTACGAAACCAAAATTCGGTAAAACTGTATGCTGTAGAGGCACACTAAATAAAGAGGTTTCTAAAAACCTCTAAAAATATGAAACGTTTTTCAAGAAACCCAATACTATATTTATATGGCCCCTTAAGCTAGAAATTTTATATTCAGCAAACATGTTTTATTTAAATAAGTAAGTGCATCAAAAATATGCAATAATAGACTATATTATAGCATACTAAAATGACAGAAAAAGTGGAAACCCCATATGTTAAGCTATTACTATATTTTCGACACCGTTTCAGCTAAAAAAATAAAATGTTTTAATAGTTAAGTTGTCATATTCTAATAAGTCCTGAAAATTTTTTTTGGGGAGTTTTAAAATGGCGGAAAATGTTAATAAAATTTGGCAAAACATTATAATAACACTGTTACTGCTTGAGTTAGGAGTATGATATTTTTAATATTTACCAATTTGAATTATTCTGTTA
Source organism: Philaenus spumarius (assembly GCA_018207615.1). NCBI lineage: Eukaryota > Metazoa > Arthropoda > Insecta > Hemiptera > Aphrophoridae > Philaenus > Philaenus spumarius. The sequence goes on along the minus strand of JAGFPH010007119.1, from coordinate 29,320 downwards.
AAGACGAAGAAATAGGTATTAAGGTACCTATTTAAAATTTGCAATATAATGGAAATCACGTTTGGAAATCACATTGCTATATTACTGTATCCGATTAAACAAGAACCTTAATATTTGGCCGTAATTTTCCTTTTTTCAAAATTAGGTAAGAACCAAGAAATATACTGTTTCAAGGTTTTTTTTTATTTTAAGCAAGTAAATAAATTTAATTTAAAACAACAAGGAACCGATAGTTAAAATTTTTTTTACAACTTTTAATTATGATTGTAAGTGGCCAAGGACAGAAACATTGAGCAGAAACTTTTTTTCAATCTTATTTTATAGGTATTAAGACTATGTGTTCATTTTGAAGAAGTAAGGAATTTAGTGCAAAGAATTTATGATAATTAAATTTTTAATCAGAAGGAAACTGTAATAAATGTGATTAATAAACGATATTATTATGCAGTTTATATTTGTCAAGAGTTATATTTCGTAATCCTAATATAATTGAAAGTGATCCAGCTGATTTATTTTACATTCATATCATTCCAAACCAGTGTAATTTAATGGTTACACTCATAAGAATCTCATATATTGAGAACAGATTTACAGTATATTCCATGACTTTAAATTAAAGAATTCTTGGAACCAGATACTTGTACGGAAACAGTTTTTATACAATATTTCAACATATTCAACTATTTGCTCTAGACTTTATATTTTGTATTATTTGGCATATCTGGCAGTTTCCGTTATTAAAGTTAATGCAGGCCAAACCATTGTGTGCCAATATTCAATTTTATTATAACTGGTCAAATTATATTTAGGACTTATTTTTAATATTTACTTATACGCATGTTTTGTTCAGTTATTTCTCCTTTTCTCGAGTTACAATATATGAAATTCCATTATTTACTTATGTGTAAAGTGTGTGTGTAAACCGATAGGGCAAAGTGTCTAACGTTTACAGTATTTAAAAGCTTTAATTAAATTTAAAAGTTTACATGATAAGTTGAGGCAATAATAAAACTAATGTACAGAAAATATTTTAAATTAAAACTAACAATCATATACTCTTTTAAAAGCCAGGGATATCATCTTTGGAAAAAATATTTGTCACTGCCTTTAAAGAAATGGTTGAAGAAATCAATTAGGTCTTTGAAAGTTCGAACTTAAATTGGCAAAGTTCTGTGATGAGAACCACACACATACTATTTCCTTTATTTTCCTGAAGTAATAAAGAATAGACGTGACTTTTGAGAAACCACCTTTTTATGAAACAAAAAAAAGTATAAATTGTTTTGGGGCAAAAATGCTTCAAACCTCAAGTACATCTTTGACCGAGCCTATTAAATTGTACCTCAATTTGTTGTATATTTAAAAATTTAATTGAAGAAATTATTTAAATATGCTTATTTAAGTGATTTTTGGTTTCAAATAAACACTAAATTTCGCAAATCTGAAGCCAGTAATATGTTTCCTTCCTCCTTATGATGAAAAAGCCCTTAAATTTAAATTATATTCCATCAAAGGTGAAAATTTCAAGCGTCTTGATGATTTTCGTCTTTATTATAGTAAAAAGGAACAAATATCAGGAACACATTTTCATACTTAAAATGATTTATTTTTAGTTTACATAATAATAACTGTAATGAAATAAAGTAAATGCAAAAGGACTTTACTGTAAGTCAGCATTTAGGTTTTAACTCTTATATTTTTTTTAATTTTCAAGACTATACAATGACTATTTTCAATAAAAGTGTATCACATTAAAAATTAATAAGTACACTTTTACATACTACGGGTATAAATAAACATGTACTTATGTCGTTGAAGTCTTATTTGAGTAACAGACAGTACTTTGTTGAAATAAGAATCGTTATGGATATCAACTCAATAAACGCTAAAAAACATTTACCATGGTTTGTTCCATTTCTCAATTGTGGGAACTTTGTTATTCTTGTGTTAAATAAAGGGCTTACCTAATTTAATTTCAGGCATTGATACAAATAGAATTTGTCTGTATGCAGACGAAGCAAAAATAAAAATAAAAGGAAGTTATAATTTTATCAAATTGAAACAACAGATATTTATAATTTGGTTGAAATATATAATTTATTTCCTGAAAATCGAGCTTTATTACATTTATCGAAAACGTATGTTACGCATTTCAACATGAAAGCAAAAAGGAATCATTTTGGATTAAAATAAAAATATATTAAATCGGAGTTGAACTGGAGGTCATTCAAACAAAGTTTTTGGGATATATTGTTGGCAATAAATTGAGTTTTCAATAATAATGTTGGTAAAACAGTTTCTTCTGGTCACTTTGTTCTATAAATATTATCAAGGTGTGCAGTCTGAGTACTTAAGCTAAACTTAGTTCTTGATATCTTTCCCACTTAGGAGATCATATCAACTATTTAACCAGATGTAGAGAATATTTTGCAATACTGTAGAATACAATTTTTAGCAAAAATAAAAACAACGTATATTATATGGGTAGTAAATTTTTAAATAGGATACCATTACAAATAAAATATGGATAGTTAAAAAAAAATATGGAAAAAATATAATAATTATAATTTTAAAACCACTGTATTCTATTAAGCATTACTTCGAATTACCGTGCACACATACTATACACGATTGCTGTAGTTGACTAACTATAGGTACACACTGCTTTGTTGACACTATTTAAATTGTAATGTTACAATGATATATGCATACAGGTATTATTAAGTTACTATTTATACATAGAACTGTAGAGTACATTCTAAATAAGTGGAATATTCATGTCAATATTTTCTAAAGGACATATTCACAAAATGAAACTTTAAAGACTATTACTAAAATCAAAACCTGTGTTATTTTAAAAAAATATTCTATTCGTCCTTTAAGGCCAGACGAGTTACAGCAAGTCGAAAGTTATATTATGCATATTTGATTCACTGTTAAAGATGTGTCCAAATCTCTTGTTAACAATAGTGCTTCAAACATAGTTTTAAAACAAATATTGCAAAACGATTTGAAATAATAAAATACTTGTTACTTACAGTCATATACATTTTGTAGAAATTATTTAATAAAAGATAACTTAATGAATACAATCTGTCAACACTTAGGCCTATGTAATAACCATAACAGTTAAATATAATTCATTTTTATATCTATGACTGCTATTGGATACATACAGTGATTATTTGATAAATTAATATTTTTTACATGAAAATTTGTGATACATTTATACAAAGTTGAGACAAATTTACTATACATAAACATCCACAGAAATACACTTTATACAAACATGTGAATTATCTATAGGTTCAGCTGCGTGGTCGTCTTATTATGATTATAATGTAAATATATATTAAAATATTAAATGTATTTAAAATTGATAAATTGCAACAAAAGACAAACTAATAACTGACACTACTTATCTATTTCTATAACAACAGTGTTTTTTATTGTTGAAATTCAGTCAAGAGAGAACATTTACAAAACTCACATCTTTCTTCCAACCACTGTAACAGCTGAAAATTTATCACTAACAACGAACTAGATCGTACTGAGGGTGTTGTTGTGGCCTTTTGGTTAACACATTTAGTATTACGTTTTATTTTCGCGTTTTTTAAAAATCTACTACATTTCCTTACACTCCGTTCCTCAATAACTGAGTCTATTTTCGTGGTTCGGTGCCCTATAAACAAGAACGCACGAACCTTTGCTTTGAGGCAGTGCTTTGAGGTTCCCACACGCGAACCACTGTTTTGAGCGTTTCAACCACGGACGATGCACTGCTTTGTTTATAAGTTAAACAAATAAAAACCAACTTAATTCCCCCCTCTCCCCCCTTCTAACAACTACGACGCGATTTTTCATTTTGTATATCTGTCGGACAAATTTATAATAATATAAGTAGTATTCAATTATTACAATTTAAACAACAAAATCGCTAAAATGTGTACTAATTTAAATTAAAGGTTTAAACTAAAACCAAACATTTTCAGTGAGAAATTCCTTTAGATTGATGTGTTTTCTATGTGACTTATACTAGTTAGTTAGAAAAAACATTTAGAAACCCGGAGCACATCGGTTACATTAGTCTATCCTATCGGACAATCGAAAGTAAATTATTTTAAAGATTTCTACGAGTATGGAACTTTTTATGGGTTCTAGTAAAAAAATGCATATAATACACATTATTCAGCACATTTTGTTTTTACACGTCATTATAACTCTCGACGGTTCAAAAAAATCTATCAAATTGTAAAATAACATACAATTAGTTGGTTCAAATCCACGAGGGGGTTTTACAGTGGGGAAGCTTGTCTTACGAGGCTGACGGTCGGGATACATACTTACATCATAGGTTCAGCTGCGTGGTCGACTTATTATTATTAAAACATTAAATATATTTAAAATTGATAAATTGTAACAATAGATAAACTACTAACTGTCACTATTTATCTATTTCTATAACAACAGTGTTTTTGATTGTTGAAATTCAGTCAAGAGCAAACATTCACACAGCTCACATCTTTCTTCCAACCACTGTGACATTGGAAGAAGGCCAGCTGAAAACTTAATACTAACAACGTATAGGCGAGGGCTCCACGCACACCAGTGTTTATATGAGGTCCTTCTCTTCCATCATCTGTTAAAAAACATGAAAGCGAGGACCTACCAACTTTGTAGGGCCAAGAGGGGTCATTTTAAATATTTACGTTTTTTAAGGCAACCACACATGAATAATTATTGTTAACAAGAAGGAAATGTATGCAATTAATACGTGTGTTAAAAGAAGCCTTCATTTAACACAAGGAAGCAGACAGAATGTTTATTCTCACACATTTATAAGGTAAACTAATATAAACTCACACATTAGGGCATAAATTCTTACTGGTCTTCTAATGTAATTTTCTGTAACCTCTTCAGTTTTCTAACTTTTCTTTCATAATCACTTGTAGACTTTTATCGCTTATAAACCTTTCACGAACACTAACTAACTTATGGGGCTAATAAACAATCTTTTACTTTACAAGTAATATTTATCCTGATAGTAAAGTAACTTAAGTATCGTTAATTTGTCAGTTTTCTTTAATCAAGCCTTAGCCGAGTCTCGAGTGGATAACGTAGCGTCTTCCTTATCAGAAGATGCCGGATTCGAATCTCGGCTAGGGAGACCTGATATTTAATCATGTCTGTGGTTTGAGGATAGGATTGCGGAAGTAAAGCAAACTGTGGTTGGCTTGCTATCAAGCTGACTTTATAGGACTAGATATCTGGTCTCCGGCTGGGGCTGTTTTGCATAATTTTACTAAGGTATTTATGTATGCATATATTAACTTAAAAAAACCAGGAAAACAAAATTTTATATAATTTAGAAACTTAGGATTTGAATTGAAATGGGACTGGATTTGAAGGTTCATAAATAACATAAAATTAGTTGGTTCAAATCCACGAGGGGGTTTTACAGTGGGGAAGCTTGTCTTACGAGGCCGACGGTTGGGATGCATACTCATGTCAAAGGTTCAGCTGCGTGGTCGTCGTCTTATTATTATTATTATTATTATTATAATGTAAATATATATTAAAATTTTTAATATATTTAAAATTGATAAATTGCAACAATAGATAAACTACTAATTGTCACTATTTATCTATTTCTATAACAAAAGTGTTTTTTATTTTTCAAATTCAGTTAAGAACGAACATTCACATAGCTTACATCTTTCTTCCAACCACTGTAACATTAGAAGAATGCCCGCTGAAAGCTTAACACGAACAACGTATAGGCGAAGGCCCCACGCACACCCCTGTTTTGAAAGTATTTAATCTGTTTTCCATAAGCTCAGGTGCTTAACCCCAACATCTTGTACCCCCATCACCAACTCCCAGAAACAGCCTATCAACGTGTTTCTGGTTAGCTCTCAAGAGGACAGCTCTCGTCCGTGCCGTGTACGATATTACACATATTATGTACTACATCAAGGTGACTGTGGACACCTATCACCATGAATAAATCAGCTGTAGCTCAGTTCTACAAATGCCAGTGGTTCGGGCACAGCTCCCTAAACTGCCATCTACTGGCTCACTGTCTGAAATGTGCTGGTGAGCACGATAGGGCAGAGTGTCGCAAATTTCGGGAGGATCCTCCCAAGTGTGTTAACTGTTTGGGGGAACACCCTTCAAACTACAGAAGATGTCCCGCGTATGCGGAGCATGCCAGTAGGAATAAAGGGGTTCACCAGCAGCGCAGGGCACCCACTGGGCGCATCCCTCCTCCACAGCCACCATCTTCTACAAGGGCACCCATGCCACCGCCACCACCACCGCCACCTCGACAGCATTCATCGGCTTCTACATCGTCTTGGGACGATGAATCTCCAATCACCCACCAAAGTCGCCAACAAGTCGTACGCCAAGGCTACGTTGGCGGCACCAAAGGCGCAACGGGCCCCTAAAAAGGCTCCTGCTGCCATCACAAAACCAATTCCACAAAAGATAGTGGTAACCATTCCTCCACCATCAAAACCGGTAGTGCCCCCAAAAAGGACACCTACCACAGCCACATCTCCGAAAGTGGAATCACCTGACTCCGTCCTCAGATTTCTACAAAACATCACGACCGCTGATGTACGCAAGCGGATCCAAGAGATCCATCCCAAACTCCTAACGGAGAGTGATACGAAAACCATCATAATTACGATTCTAACTTCCCTAGTTGCCCTATTCATGCGAAATGGATAGACAGCTCAAAATTTTCGCATGGATGCCAATGGAGTCCTCAGTCGAAAAGCTGAACTCCGAAACTTCCTTCAGGAAAGAAACATCGATATTGCTCTAATATCAGAAACTCACGTCCGACCATCCAACCACTTCAACATTCCATGCTATACGACCTATCGCACAGACCGCCCCACTACTCAAGCTCGTAACGGCTGGGGTGGAACGGCCTTACTTGTTCACAGACGGATCGTTCATCAAACGATTCCTAACGATCCACTATCTCCGATAGAGCACACAGCAATCAGCATCAATTCTCTTGGGTCGGATATAAACATAATCTCTGCATATAATCCCTCCATGTTTATTATGTAATAAACATAATCCCTCCAACTGTCACATTAAAAATCACTCATCTCAAAAAACTTCATTCATCGGATGATCCAACCATCCTAATGGGCGATCTAAACTCCAAACATCCAGACTGGAACAGTCGTATCGCAAATACACGCGGAAAAGTGCTGCAAAAGTTCCTGCACAATCAAACAAACATCAAAGCGATCGGTCCTAGTGAACCGACCCATTATCCCCCTCAAAATAATTACTTACCAGATATTCTTGACATTGCCGTGTTAAAAAATTTTCAATTCTCCCACGATCTTGTCTGCATTGACGATCTTAGCTCAGATCATAATCCCAGCATCTTAACTGTTGGCACATCTCTCCATCAACACCCCCTAAAAAGGAGGGTAAACGAGTTAACTGGAGGAAGTACACCGAATGCCTTCTCAGGCAAACCCCTAATCTCTCTGCAGACATCAACAACCCTGCTGACATCGAAAATCAGGTGACCCATCTCCAAACCATCATTACCGCAGCACTAAACTCCAGTGCTTACACTCCCCCTGCAACTGGGACTAAGGCTGGACTCTCTCCTCACATCAAAGAGGAACTGGCCAAGAAAAGAAAACTTCGTCGAAATTGGCAATTTTCGCGAGCACCCTCTGACAAGAGGCTGTTCAACGCCCAAACCCAACTAGTAAAGTCGCTACTAGCCATCCATACTGATGACGAATGGGACTTATTCCTATCAACAGTAACTCCAGAAAACGAGTCCCGATGGTAACTAAATCGCCAGCTCCTAGCATCAAAAACACCCAACCACCCTCTTCATGGACGTAATGGTATAGCCTACACATCCACGGACAGAGCTGAAACGTTATCTGATTCACTCCAAGACCAATTCACTCCAAACGCAGGCATCTATGACGATGGCCACATAGAACATGTGGAAAATTTTCTTGATAAATATCTTGCTTGTCCCATGGGGCCTCTCCCCGACCCTTTCAGATGCGACCAGGTAGCCAACCTCATTAGAAAACTCCCTACACGTAAAGCACCTGGCATAGACAACGTGAACAACACCGCGCTTCGCAACATCCCAACTACTAGTAGCAATCATAACAAACATCTTCAATGGAATCATGCGAACAGGTCACTTCCCTTCATCATGGAAAGGAGCCAAAATAATCACGATCCCCAAACCCGGAAAATCGCCTCTTTTTCCTGAAAATCACAGGCCCATCTCTCTACTCCCAACGATTTCTAAAGTCTTTGAGACATTAGTCTACTCCCTGCTCACCCAGCATCTCAAAGACGTCATTCGTCCCAAGCAATTTGGCTTTCGAAGTGAACATTCCACAACACTCCAACTTGTAAAAATTCTCAACGACCTTTCTGATGGCTTCAACAACAAAAACCAATCTATTGCAGTGTTCCTGGACATATCAGAAGCTTTTGACAAAGTATGGCACGAAGGCCTGCTTTACAAACTAGCCCGCAGCCCAGTTCCTCCATGCTATGTACATCTCATAAGCTCATACCTCGACAGCAGATGGTTCCAGGTTGCTGTCGAAGGTACACTTTCTACTTCTAGACCCATCGAGGCAGGAGTTCCCCAAGGCTCAGTTCTTGGTCCGTTACTGTACCTTCTGTACACTAACGATATTCCAGTCATCCCCAAATTATCACTGCGACTCTTTGCTGATGACGCTATGTTCTACTACAGGACTCTGAACCTGGAATACGGTTCGTCGGTCATTCAACAACAGTTGGATGCCCTACAGCCGTAGCTCAGGAAGTGAAGAACTGCAGTGAACACAGATAAAACGCAAGCCATCCAATTTTCTCCACTACGTAGATTTCCTAAAGTCAAATTACTCTAAATAAATCACCCATAGCATGGACCCGCAAAGTCAGATACCTTGGAATCACGCTTGACGCTAAATTAAACCTGTCCCATCACGCCAAGCAAACTCTGTCAAGGGCTAAATCCGTCCGTGGCAGACTCCTTCCAGTCATTCACGCCAAGAGCCCCCTACCACTTCGTATCAGATTGTCCATGTACAAAACATATATCAGACCGGTACTTACGTACGCAGCTCCAGCTTGGTACTCTTTGCTATCTGTTTCTTGGAAGAAAAAGTTGGATTCCTTCCAGAACAAAACTCTCCGTTGGATCACCAACTCCCTATGGTACGTATCGAACGTCACCATCTCTCGAGGGCACAAAATCCCCACACTCGAGGACTTCATCCTAAAATTAACACATAGAGTCAAACACAGAGCCGAAGGGTCTCGACACTCAGACATCAAACAGATCATCACTGATCCTGCACCTGCGCAGGTCAGAAGAAAGCGTCCCTTATGTCTGGTTTACGAACCACCATAAGTATCCAAAAATCCAAGCTCTATTCTTAAACACCACACACTTTCGTAGTCAATCCCAGTGTATTCCATCGATCCACCATCTCATTCCCACTCAAAATTTATTCCAAATTTAGTCATAAAAGTTTCAATAAAGTCATTTTAAGTTACATATAAGCAGCCATTGTTATAAAACAGATGCTGACTTTCACCAAGACTACGGTCTTGCCAATTTTCCAGAAACCTCGCTTCTGCCGTTAATGGGCCTCAGTTTTACCAATTTACAAACTCTTACGATGAAGTTCGTGACTGCCCAACAATCACTAACACCATACAAAAACTTCTAACCGATATGTCTAGTGTAAGTCCCGTAAATGTAATGGTACTTTTACTTGCTAGATCGTACTAAGCGTGTGGTTTTTGCCATTTTGTTAACACATTTGGTATAACGTTTTTTTTCGCGTTCTATTTTAAATCTACTACATTTCGTTACACTCCTGGCCTCATTAACTGAGTCGTATGTTCGTGGTTAGGTGCCCCATAAACAACAACGCACAAACCTTCGTCTTTATATACAGTTTAGCCCTGCCCCTCCTTAGTTTAGCCCCGCCCCTCCTCAGTTTAACCACGCCCTTCCTCCAACCGGTACTGCCTCTGGCCACACGTTCCGATTTCTACACAAACCTACATGTTTATTTTATTCTTGAACACTTTCAAAATTTTCAGATTTTGGAATGTTATTTCTGATTGGTTGTATATTTGTTAATTACAAATATTTTCATCTTTTGTTAAAACATTTCCATATTTTTCAGTATATTTAAGCGTCTTCCTTTGTTGCATTGGTATAAAAGATTCATCGAGTCTTTCATTTCATATAGCAAATGGCCCTTATTTAGTAGATGTGTAGCGTAATTTGAATCTATTTTTTCGTATTTATATGATCTAATATGCTCTCTAATTCTTGTTTTTCATTTTCATCCCGTTTGGCCTATATATAAACCATGTTATTTTCTTAATTTTTTACAATAACTACAAATTTCAACTTTCACCAATCAGTTTTGTATTATTGAACATTGGTTAAATCTTGTTGCAAATTTTATGTAGATTCTGAAAATGGCTTCAAACTTAACATAACAAAAATTCATAGTTAAGAAGTTTCAATTGTGGTTGTAAAAGTCCACATTTTTAAAACAAATTTAAATATTTATTACTTAAATAACACGGTAGTAAAAAAAATAATATGCATTATGTTGTAACTGATACGAAGTAGTTCATTATCATATTTGTTTTAACACTTATAACTAGTCATTTACTGATAATAATTTATTCGAAATGTACTGAAATAAAGTTATCAAGTTGTCTCACATGCATGTTCTCAAGTTTTTATAAAAAGCAACAGAAAGAATAAATGTACAAGTTTTAACTTTTTGAAAGTTGTTAATATTTCCCAACACGTAGTGTTTAACTCAAGTGAACTTTATTTTAGTTTAAAACTTGAGTCCACTATCACCTTCTATTAGTTTTAAACAACATTTTCTGATACAGAATACAAAAATAAGAATTATTTTAATATTCTAGTATGTTATTAAATAAGCCCTAGATTTAAGACCAAACATTCGTTAATACTTTTAAAATCAAAATGTGTTATTTATGTTAAAATGTTACTAGTCTTTGATATGAGTTTAATTATTATATAATCAAAATAAGTGTTTAAGTATTTTCAGTACTGCATACACATTTCACTATTTGAATAACCTTATTTGAGCTGTTATACTTGACTATTGATATTTTTCATCAATATCCCTGGAATATATGTATAAAAAAATTCAGCCGTAGATGGTATACAGACATATGTTATTGTTATGACATAATGTATAGTTAAACAATTGCTTGCCCTGGAATTTTCTAAAACGTCAACTACAAACAAAACTTAAATCATTACGGTATTTGCTTATAGTCTATATTTCGTGTTAAAATAATGCAATACTATTTAAATCATAAAAAGTTGTTTACTGTAAACATATATATTTGATGATTTCATTTGTCTAAACTTAAATAAACAAATATTTACAGTTTTAACAGTTTTATAATCTTAACTAGCAAAAAAACGCCTCCCGAGATCGACTGAAAAATGTCCTAGGATAAAATGAATCTCCAGAAATAGGTATCAATCATATCATATTTTTTTACATAATAATTTAATCATTTTCTTTCATTCAAAAGAAAACGCACTAAATTCAGCCCGGTAAATCTCTAGAAATAGGTATCAATAGAGTTTTCAAATAAAACCAAACAAACTCAAAAAGAGTCCTTATATATAAACCGATGAAATAAAAATGACAATTCTTAATTTGTTTACATTAATGACATTCACTTTCATTTAAATCAAACCGCACGAAAATCGATTACATAGATCTCCAGGAATAGGTACCGTATCAATATTATTTTAATCTAGAACAAAAAAGGATGACGTAGAAATTACTTTTCAAAATTTTTTAGTAATAATAACAATACCCTCTTTTTATATAAAATAAACAGAACTAAAATTGGAAGGATAGTTCTTCAGAAATATGTAGTATTATAAGTGTTTTAATCTAGAACAAAAAAATCCAAAAAGTAATTTTATAAGTATACCTATGAAATACAAATTAATTTTTATAACATTTTGATAATAATGACAATATTCCCTTTTATTTTTAATAAACACTACTAAAATTGGCCAGGTAGATCTCCAGAAATAGGTATAAAATCAAAAGGGTTTTAACCTAAAACCAACATTAAGTGCTCTTATAAATGTACTGATGAAATACAAATTACATTTAATATTTTTTAAGTAAAATTGACACTTCATAATCGTTTGATAATAATAACAACATTTCTCTCATTTAAAACAAACAGCACTAAAATCAGCCCGGTAAATCTTCATAAATTAATATCAATATGTTTTTAATCTAAAACAAAAAAAAAAAAATCTAAAAGTACCCTTTTAAATATACCCATGATACATGTAAAATTGACATTTCATAATTTTTTGATAATAATGACAACATTTCTGTCATTTAAAACAAACATCACTAAAATCGGCCAGGTAGATCTTCAGAATTGGGTATCAATAGGGCCACCAAACGTTTAAGGGTTTACTGAATTATTATATAAGTAAGATATTGAAGCTGGTTTAACAGTGTGGTTATACAGCAAAGATTATTAAAGTGATGTTGTTGATATGGACGTAGACAAATTTACTTGCACAAAATATACTCTTTATTTTGTTTAGAATTTACTAATAAGTTTCTGTATTTCATATATTTTTACATAATCTATAATGTTACTATTAACTTATTTTGTGTTATTATTGTCATGTCTCAGTTCAGTTAACTATGTGTTTTTACTGTACATATTTTGCTGTAAATTATATAGTGTTGGGTTTATAATAATACTGAGTTGTGATATATCATAGTATTAGGTTTCTATTTACTTCAGTGAGTTCTAGCCTATACATAGTTTTTAGTTTCTAAATATAATTTTAATTGTATTTATTGCTCTCCAGAATATTTTATTGAAATTAATTAACTTAATTCTATCGAATCTTTTCGTAATATTTTGCACATTTATTTACATGAATTGATTTAATTAAAATTCTATAAACTAAAGATTTTATAAATAGTAAGTAAAGATGAACAAAGACGGTCAGTTTAACAATAGTTCTTCATCAATGATAAATACTTACTAATGCATTATTCATGCTTTATTATTTTATCACGTTTCTTCTTTCTGCTCAGTGTTAGGAGCATCAAGCAGTTTAAAAAACATTACTTAGTTACTTTGACTGAAATGTACAATTAAATTCATAATACGGTGAAGTCCTATAACAATGATCAGTGAATATTTTAAAAGGTGTAGAAAGTATATATTTTAAAAATATTAATTCCTGTTGTACATAATATTTCCAATTTTATTATTAGAAAAATAAAATCAAACAAACCATAAGGTAAATTGTTTCTTTGAATAATTTTAAAATAATCGATTAATAGGCGATTTAAATGTTTAAAAAAATTATATAAATCTATTCGATGTAAGAAAGTAAAGCCACGTCGAAAACTAACAAATTTGCTTAAGAACATATAACAGAAAATTATATTTTCCACTTAATAAATAGTAATGGCAGTGCCCTAAATGGATTTATAATTACGTTTAGCTAAAGATATTATTTAAAAAATCAATATAAGCATTTTTATAATTAATAAGTAAGTTCAAGGACAATCAGCCTACTGAATACTTAATGAAAGAAGCACACAATAACCAGTATTCGATGTTAACGTTGGACAATTTTACGGTAAGCTTCAGCTTAAACTGTCTTTTAAGTTAGTAATATTATACTGGAGAAGGTACAAAAGTATTATAATATGTTACTCAGAAAACATAATGGATGCATTTTTATCTAATTATCTAGTTCATAATATACATACTGTCATAGCAAAGGAAATAAACACAATAATTTATTTAAAAATTTATTATAAGTAGCAACAATAATGTGGGCCTATACACTAAAGGAATAAAAATGCACTATTTGAAACACAGAGTTTAAATATTTTAAAAACATTAACATGTTAAAATAGCAATATATTTAGTACGAACTCTCACCATAAATCAATGCTATCAGTGTTGTACTGGTTTAACATGATTTCCATTATATTTAATGTTTTATTCATCAAGAAAAAATAATTACAAATAAAACTATTGAAACCTAAACATATATATTAGTGTAACAATGATTACATGTATATAAATCACACATCAGTTTATAAATGTTCCAATATTAAATAATACAAAAGTTTCCTAAAACACATACCAAATATTTTATAATTGATTCCGTGTTTGAAAAAGATTTATTCTCGGAATTTAAATTTAAATAATTAATATTACTAGCGAAACGGGTAAGCTTATAGCGTTTGCAAGTTACAGTTTTATTAATTGATGGTATACATAACACAACTCTTTAATTAAAAAAATGTTGTATTGTAATATTACAGCTAAACCCCGATGAAGATTCATTAAACAGTGAATACACACAATGGCGGTTAGAAAATTTAATTAAAAGACAAGGATCTTCTATTAAGAAGTATACCGTTATTAATGAAATATGTAATAATTTATTGCTCCTCAAGAGTTCAATTATTAGTACATCGTAATATAGATAATATATGTATCCAATAGCAGTCATAGATATAAAAATAAATTATATTTAACTGTAATAGTTATTACATAGGCCTAAGTGTTGACAGATTGTATTCATTAAGTTATCTTTTATTAAATAATATCTACAAAATGTATATGACTGTAAGTAACAAGTATTTTATAATTTCAAATCGTTTTGCAATATTTGTTTTAAACTATGTTTGAAGCACTATTGTTAACAAGAGATTTGGACACATCTTTAACAGTGAATCAAATATAACTTTCGACTTGCTGTAACTCGTCTGGGCTTAAAAGACGAATAGAATATTTATTTAAAATAAATAACAGCAGAATTAAGTGGAATATTTTCACAGGTTTTGATTTTAGTAACAGTCTTTAAAGTTTCATTTTGTGAATATGTCCTTTAGAAAATATTGACATGAATATTCCACTTATTTAGAATGTACTCTACATTTCTATGTATAAATAGTAACTTAATAATACCTGTATGCATATATCATTGTAACATTACAATTTAAATAGTGTCAACAAAGCAGTGTGTACCCTATAGTTAGTCAACTACAGCAATCTTGTATAGTATGTGTGCACGGTAATTCGAAGTAATGCTTAATAGAATACAGTGGTTTTAAAATTATAATTATATTCTTTCCATATTTTTTTTTAATTACCCATATTTTATTTGTAATGGTATCCTATTTAAAAATTTACTACCCATTTACGTTGTTTTTATTTTTGCTAAAAATTTTATTCTACAGTATTGCAAAATATTCTCTACACCTGGTTAAATAGTTGATATGATCTCCCAAGTGGGAAAGATATCAAGAACTAAGTTTAGCTTAAGTACTCAGACTGCACACCTTGATTATATTTATAGAACAAAGTGACCAGAAGAAACTGTTTCACCAACATTATTATTGAAAACTCAATTTATTGTCAACAATATGTCCCAAAAACTTGGTTTGAATGACCTCCTCCAGTTTGACTTAATATATTTTTATTTTAATCTAAAATGATTCCTTTTTGGCTTTAATGTTATAATGCGTAACATACGTTTTCGATAAATGTAATAAAGTTTGATTTTCAGGAAATAGATTATACATTTCAACCAAATTATAAATATCTATTGTTTCAATTTGATAAAATTATAACTTCCTTTTATTTTTATTTTTGCTTCGTCTGCATACAGACAATTTCTATTTGTTTCAATGCCTGAAATTAAATTAGGTAAGCCCTTTATTTAACACAAGAATAACAAAGTTCCCACAATTGAGAAATGGAACAAACCATGGTAAATGTTTTTTAGCGTATATTGAGTTGATATTCATAACGATTCTTATTATTTCAACAAAGTACTGTCTGTTACTCAAATAAGACTTCAACGACATAAGTACATGTTTATTTATACCCGTAGTATGTGAAAGTGTACTTATTAATTTTGAATGTGATACACTTTTATTGAAAATAGTCATTGTATAGTTTTGAAAGTTAAAAAATATAAGAATTAAAAACTAAACGCTAACTTACAGTAAAGTCCTTTTGCATTTACTTTATTTAATTACAGTTATTATTAAGTTAACTAAAAATAAAGCTTTTTAAGTAGGAAAATGTTTTCCTGATATATTTATGACCTTTTTACTCTAATAAAGACGAAAATCAGCAGGAAGCTTGAAATTGTCACCTATGATGAAATATAATTTAAATTAAAGGGCTTTTTCATCATAAGGAGGAAGGAAACATATTACTGGCTTCAGAGTTGCGAAATTTTGTGTTTATTTAAAACTAAAAATCACTTAAATAAACATATTTAGATAATTTCTTCAATTAAATATGTAAATATACAAGAAATTGAGAAACAATTTAATAGGATCGGTAAAAGATGTACTTGAGGTTTGACGCATTTTTGCCTCAAAACAATTATTTATACATTTTCTTGTTTGATATAAAGGTAGTTTCTCAAAAGTCACGTCTATTCTTTATTACTTCAGGAAAATAAAGGAAATAGTATGTTTGTGGTTCTCATCACAGAACTTTGCCAATTTCAGTTCGAACTTTCAAAGACCTAATTGATTTCTTCAACCATTTCTTTACAGGCATTTTTTCCAAAGAAGATACCCCTGGATTTTAAAAGAGTATATGATTGTTAGTTTTAATTTAAAATATTTTCTGTACATTAGTTTTATTATTGCCTCAACTTATCATGTAAACTTTTAAATTTAATTGAAGCTTTTAAATACCGTAACTGTTAGACACTTTGCCCTATCGGTTTACACACACACTTTACACATAAGTAAATAATGGAATTTCATATATATTGTAACTCGAGAAAAGGAGAAATAACCGAACAAAACATGCGTATAAGTAAATATTAAAAATAAGACAAGTACTAAATATAATTTGACCAGTTATAATAAAATTGAATATCGGCACACAATAGTTTAGCCTGCAGTAACTTTAATAATGGAATATGCCAGATATGCCAAATAATACAAAATATAATGTCTAGAGCAAATAGTTCAATATGTTCAAATATTGTCGAAAAACTGTTTCCGTACAAGGATCTGGTTCTAAGAATTCTTTAATTTAAAGTCATGGAATATACTGTAAATCGTTCTCAATATATGAGATTCTTATGAGAGTAACCATTAAATTACACAGTTTTGGAATGATATTAATGTAAAATAAATCAGCTGGATCACTTTCAATTATATTAGGATTGCAAAATATAACTCTTGATAAATATAAACTTCATAATAATATCGTTTATTAATCACATTTATTACAGTTTCTTTCTGATTAGAGATTTAAGTATCATAAATTCTTTGCACTAAATTCCTTACTTCTTCAAAATGAACCATCTGAACCGTCGGCCTCGTAAGACAAGCTTCCCGCTGTAAAACCACCTTGTGGATTTGAACCAATGACTACATATCAATAAGACGAACAGTTTAAATGGGTAGAATTCAGCCCATTAAAGTAGGTATAAAAGTGTGGTTTTGCATCCCGCCGTTAGGAGCACTGAGCGCTCTTTTTGCAGACGAGTGTGTGACAAGAATGGAAAGAGAAGGAGAGACAGAGAGGTCCGACTGTCATGTGACCTTGAGCGCAGATTGTTGTGTCTCAGACAAGCTTTGGTAGCGTAGAACCATATTATTTGTCAATGCGATTCATTTCCCACATTGTAATAGCAGTGTACTAAATAAATACATTTTAGTTGGTTTTCTTTTCTAATGTTTTTTAAGTAATGTAAGTTTGTAAATATGGTTTTAGTATGTAATATGGTTTATAGTGTAAATACTGTTAGTGTGTAAAGTAAATAGCTGCTACATTTTGCAATGCAGTCCTGTTCAAAAAGTGGAGGATCTAAATGTTCCTATAAAAACTGCAACAATACATCTGTGAAAAATAAAGACTTATCATTTTTCAGGTTTCCAGTGAAAGACAAAGAAATGTATGAATACATAAAGTTTTCTTTACTGTTGTGTTATATTTGTGCGAGAATTAATTCTCGTACAAGTCGTAGGGAATTAATCAACATAAGAATCAAAGACTTTGTGAAGTTTATTAAAATGTTTTGACAGTTAATTTTTAATGGGAATATGTAAGGACGAATGTAAAAAGAGGGTTATTAAACAGGGTGCTTCATAACTCTTGTCACATATTGTTTTGGAATTGTTCTTGGGTACAAAGTAAACATCAAATCACTGTTAATTTGTCTAAAATCATTTTGGTTGTCCTACTGTGACCAAAATGTTTTTTTTTTTTAGTGCATATCTAAAAAATTACTAAACGAAATAATACCAAATTTATATCAACCTTTTGATAGTATTACCTAAATGGGAAAAAAGTTAAGTTGACGTGACTTCAATATTTTAAAAATGGCGACCGTTTACAACTTTCGAACGGAAATAACGAAATAACTAGCCCTTTCCCGAAAAAATGTCAAGAATAACTTTTTTTTTGCAAATTGAATTCCCTATCGATTAAGTTCGTTTTAAAAAAATTGGTTAGAGAATAACGGACTTATGGTATTTTTCGACAGAGAGTGCATGCCCCTCTGTTATTTATCATTGCAATTATTAAATTTAATCAAATCAGTTTCATTTATTTTGACACATAAAGCTGTTTGTTTATACAAGTTTTTATTAAATTTATACTATTGGTAAGTTCTTTTAAGAATTGTTTCAGTTAATACTAAACTCGTAGGAGTCAGCTGATATGAGTTTTGTCTGACTTGTTGTTTGTGATGATAATATAGTAACAATCGGCACCAGCTGATTCTGTTTTTGTTTACTTTATTATTGTTCTAAAAAAGCAACAAACAATATTGTATCCATAGTATTGCATTTAGAAACATTTTAGCATTAAGTTTTTCGTGTTTTAAACTGTGTTTGCTTTATTAATTAACTATGGAAATTGGAAAGTTACACAAACGCTGAGTATTGCCTCTTGCTGAGTAACCAGGACTACTCTTAAGTACTTACTAATTGCATAAATTTAATACAAATTTGTGTAAACAAACAGTTTTCTGGGTCAAAATAAATGAAACGCATTTGACTAAATTTATTATTGCAATAAAATATTATCGCCGTCCGATCCTGGACATCGCCCCCAAGAGGGGCGTGCACTAACTGGCGGAAAACGCCATTCAGGATATGATTCTAAGCGTAAAAATGATTGAAAAAATTCCTATGAAGGTATGTCCTAAAATGAGCGTTCCTTCTATCAGTCTGTATGTGATATTTTAATTAAAAATTATTAGTTAAAACCCACTAACAATATAGAGATGAAACTTTCCACGTAAGCGCACACGCTTGCAGACTTATTTAGGGTAAACAATCTTTTTACCTTTCTAAAAGGCGGACATTAAAAGTGTTTGTAGATACGACCGTTTTAATGTTACTTGAATTTGTAAAATTGAATGCCTCAAACTGTTCCTTTACAAAACAAACAATTGATTCAAACTGTCAAATTTCAAATACATATATTTACGGATTGATAGTCATGGGTTTGATTCCGAGTTTTTCAAAATCAAGCCGTAGGTGCAGCAGGATTGAAGCACCTCAAAGTACAGTTAACCAGAAAAGTCCTAAATTCCCAATTATCAATATGTGCCCCCACCATTAAAAACGCGGGGGAAAAATAATTGTATTATTAACACACTGTTTTTTATGCACTGATTACAAATCTTATATTGCAATATTTCTGAAACAAACCAAGCGAACGTGAAACCCAAATTTGTTATTTGTCTACCATTTTTGACGAAACTCACTTTCTTTATGTTTTTTGAAGTGCTAAATTTGAATTTTATATTGGATTTTACACATCTCACTTTTGTGGCGCGCTAATAAATTACACTTATAAATGATTTTATTATACAAAGAATTATTTAAATGAGGGACTTGAGACTATTTTGTTAGTTATGTTTCGCTGCTGAAATAGCATTTATATTCCAATTATTAAAAAAAAAGGATGTTGGTAATAGGAAAAATAAACTAATAGATAGATGTGTTTAAAATAATTAAACTTTATGGGATCAATGCAAAGTTATTATTTACAGATGCATAGACTGGATAGTTAACTGCGGAAATGACGATTTTGCAGAACTACCAGACAATAAGTTGAGGTACCGTGTCCCTTGTTCAGTTCATTTTAAAAGTACAACATTCACCAACTCATTTAAAAACAGGCTAGAATGTTGATTGTTATACTTTCCTGCTAGAGAACGGAAAATTTGGCAATTATTAATTTTAAGTGTTTTATAGGAAATAAAATAAATAATAACATACGAAATTTACATAGTTACGTCTAATTGGTGAACTGGGGGCAACAGCCCCTTCACAATAAAAATAAATTTTTAGCCGAATTTTCGAAGAAAATAAGAGCTATTACACTCGACTCAATTTGAAAATTACTTTATATATATGTATATATATCTGTTTTATTCCCGGATCGATAAGTGGTAGTAAATATGCTTCAAAATTGCTGATTTTTTGGTGAAAGGGTCCTAGTAGGATTCTTCAGATATACTTTTTTTTGTTTTTCGATCGGATTTAAAATGGCGGAGTTATACCGATCAATCGTTTTTGGGTAGGGATTTAAGTATATGGATTTTTCCCACCTTGATAAAATGGTAGTAAATATGCTTCAAAATAGCTGAAATTTTAGTGGAAGGGTCCTTGTAGGATGTCCCAGACACTGATATTTTCATTTTTCGATTTTACACAAAATGGCGGTTTGTTTGATTTAAACCAAAATGGCAAAGTTAGAGCGAGGAAATTGCATTATTACTACCATCCATAAGCCCTTGTGCAGATTTTGAGCTATATCGTTCAAAAGGTAATTAAATTTTCTACAATCCTGTGCAACGGTATTTCAGGTACAGTCCCCGGAACAAGGAACAAAATTGATAGAAAGCTCCCGATAAATGATTTTTTCATTATAAATGTCAGGTTTTTGCGCGATTTCTCCCACTCATAAGCCCGTGTGCAATTTTTGAGCTATATCGTTAGAAAGATAATTAAATTTACTACAATCCTGTGTAAAAGTAATTTAGGTACAGTCCCCGGAACAAGGAACAAAATTGATAGGAATCTCCCGATAAATGATTTTTTCATTATCCATGTCAGGTTTTAGCACAATTTCTCCCACTCATGAGCCCATGTGCAATTTTTGAGCTATATCGTTCGAAAGGTAATTAAATTTACTAAAATACTGTGCAAAGGTATTTCAGGTACAGTCCCCGGAACAAGGAACAAAATTGATAGAAAGTTCCCGATAAACGATTTTTCCATTATAAATGTCAGGTTATTGCGCGATTTCTCCCACTCATAAGCCCTTGTGCAATTTTTGCGCTATATCGTTCGAAAGGTAATTAAAT